>JAAGNO010003154.1:41990-68311 GCA_033439905.1 Ceryle rudis | reverse complement strand
GCCACAATGTTTTGGGTTTTTAAAATCCTGTAAGAATAAGAAATCCAGTTGTTGACCTAAAGTTTTTTTCTCATGAAATAGCCAGGTTGGTTGTTAATCTGTCCTATGTTTTCTAAGCAGTTGATAAAATAGCAATGATTCATTTTATCAGTATTTATTTTATGTCTAAATTGGAAGCTCTTTGTTGAAATTAAACACCTCATATAGTTTTATAGGGCAACTCCTACTACCTTTACAGAGAAATAACTCACACTTTGAGATCAATGGGACTACTCGTGTGAGTAATTGCATCCCAGTTGGGAGTCAAGCTGCTCCATTTATTTCTTACACTGTATTAGAAGTCATAAATAGTGCCTTTGGTCTCCACAAAATTTATTTTATTGGAGAAGCCAAAGGCTGCAATGTAAACAGAAATTAGCCATTTCACTGCTGTCAAATCAAAACAATTCTCAGAGCAGACACAGGCCATAGAAGAACATTCTTCCTTTATGCACTGTTCTGCCTTCTACTGTTAAACCCTAAAAGAGAATCAAGGGGACAATTTTGCCCTTGTACTATTTTGTAATACTGTTAATTTGTTAAAATTGATTCTGTTCATTAGAACCAGTGGTAGATTTCTTCCTGTGCACACCATAAAATTTCAAAATGTGATATTTGATGAATAACAGGCTAATACTAGCAATGTGATGAATGCAAAATTGACTAGGAAATACAAAATTAAAGACTTAATGGTACACAAGACAATTCCCATTAAAAATAGAAGATGCTTTTCTAGAGTGTAATAAAATAACCATTTCCAGCTTCACTAAAGACATATCAATGCTTTTTTTTGGGGCAGTTATACAATTTAATCATAATAGTATGATTAAAGTATTCTGTACAATTGTAGTTACTCAGGTTCAAAAGGAATAATTTCCAATGGGAGCCATCTGTATAGGAAGGCTGGTAGGACATTAAGAAGGAACATGAACCTAAACTATGGCGGGGGGGAATAAATCTTCACTTGTATTTGCTAACAGATTAAAAGTTGAGAGACAATAAAATATTTTTTAATAAATATACAGGGGAATAACCATCAAGAGGTTACAGGCAAGGAAGAGTTTGAGTAAATAGGTTCAGGAGGAAATTGGGTAATTTCCATATGAGAAAATGAGTATGAACTCTGGGAGAGCAGCAGTGCTTAGAGTCTACCTAGACAATCAGAACACGACAGAATAATACTAGAATGAGATCACTACTATAAGCCATAGAAGGATGAAATTAATCTGCAAGTTAGAACAGAAGTTTCAGAACAGCCTTTCTATAAATGCAGTAGGGTCAGGAAATCTAATCAGTTTTAGGATAACACTCTTTGTGAAAAGGGAGGGAGTTGCTTGTAATTACACTTAAAATATCATTTTGAGATAAAGGGGATGCACAGTATATGTAGACTTAATGCTTTGTCCAGATAAAGCCTTTACAGTCAAAATGCTATGAACAATTATTATTACTCCAACTACAGCACTACTAAACCAGTCTACATGAATAAACAAATAAATAATTACTAATACAGATAAAACTCTGATACAAAAAAAGTAAAACCTCTGCCCATTTTCCTTGAAGGTGTATTCACCTTTTCAGGTAGCTATGTGGATTGTCCAAGTCTTGGGCTCTTATCCAGCAGTATCTCCGTGCTGAGAATCCCTTCCTTCTTAGCACTGGAGTCTGCTTGTGATTTTATTTACTGCTTCTTTCTCCTTGATTGTTATCTTACAGTTTGAAAGTAGGATGCTCCCAGACTCAGCATGAAGGGTTGGTCAGACCTTTAAGATACACATGGTAGTCATGGAGTTAAAAAGAAAAATAGTTAGGTAATAATGAGTTAGTCATTAGGCAATTGTTATCACATCTATAACAAGGAAAAACATGTGCAGGTCAAGACAGGGCAAGACAAATTCTGAGACTTTATAGCATTGGGTCAGTACAAATGTTGTGGCCTTTTATTAATAACAGCAAAACCATATCCCTTGCAATAGTAGAGGACTGGATTCCCTGCGTGGAACAGATCTATCTTCATCCTTACACATGCACCCACATCCAGTTTACTAGCATAAATTAAATATTTATGAGACATAGACTCTTGCATATGTGAGAAATAATATCCCAAATTGCCTGGCTTTTCCAGGGTGAAATTCAGTATAAATATGATGATGTATTAATAACTGCATTGTCCCATCACCAGAATAATAAGCCAAATTTTAGTTTGCTGGTTATAGGAGGTAAGATTGTCCACCATTATAAATAAGGAAAAACATCAAATATCACCAAAAATAAACCCAAGATACTATATTCTAGACAAAATTAAACAGCACACAAAACAGGCTAACACACAAGGTTTTGATGTCTTTGAAGGGATCTGCTGTCTGTTTACCATAAAAATGTCTACACAGTCCATCTAATGACATTCTCTCTTCAAAGGTAGTCACCACTTCCATGTTTTCTATAAACACCTCACTGTCTCTTTCTCAGTCTGTAGAGATTCAGCCTGTATTTTATGAATGGTACATTCTTTCCTGACAAAAGAAAGCAGAGGACAATTCTGTATGTTATTCCTAACAGAAGAACTAAAGCATTAGAAAATAAAATGGTTGATAGACATTTGTCTAGATTCTGGCCCCTAGCAAAGGGCAGTCATATATAGTGCATAAGAGCATACTAGAAATCAATGCTAAAAAAATACAGAAAACTCATTGTATTCCATTTTTAGATAAAGCCACACCTCAGAATAACACCTGTGGCACAGCCAACATCTGAGAAGCATTTCAAGGCAAGCTTCTAAACCTGATCACTTTAAAATTGAATGATTTGTTTTAGTTGATACCGCACAGTTTGTTGTCATTTGGGTAAGAAATTATTTCTCATGGAATTTAAAGCAAAAAATAGAAATATTGCATGAATTCCATTCATAAATGGAAATTTTTGCCATCCTTTTATCCATTTTTTTAGTCATTCTATGCCAACATAGAATAAAAATGAAGGGGTTGCCTCAGATACAGATGCTTCAGAATGATTTCAACAAGAAATAGCAGCAGAAATATTTCTGCTAATGTGTGTGGGAGGTTTATTATTATTTGCAGGACATTATAGTCGACAAAAATGCAAAATTTTCGAAATATGTAATCAGCCCTGGAATGAATAATTACAAGTGAGTCAGTCCTTGAAAATATATGATACTGTAGCACCAGGTAAATGATCACTAAAGAATGCCAGAGATTGAATCAACATGGCAAATTAGTTAAGTTTTTCAGATGCTTAAAAATGTATTGATGAAGAGCAATAAAAATGTTCTTACTTCTGTGAGGAGAAAATAATATAAAATCTAGAAGATTTTGTCCATCATCTACAAACTATCAAAATATGGTGAAGAATAAATCTGGCCTGTTGAAAGGCTTAAAAAAGAAAGTCTGTCTGTCAATCCTATTTGACTAAAGCATACTGGAAAAGGGAAGAATTGAAGAATATTTATAATACAGATTCTTCTAAATCATGGTTTAAGAAGCTAGTGGCTAATCGAAAAGGGATTTCTAAAGATAGAGGGAGAAAATTTTGAAAAGATAGATGAAAAATGTCACATCTGAGTGAGAGAGGAAAAGAGGTAAAATAAGAATTTACTGGAAATACATTTAATTAGTGAAGTTGTTTGAACCAACAGACAAAAATTTGGAGGTCATCTATCATTTTTTGGAAACTAGTGGTTTCTAAAACACAGCTTTAATGAAAATAATAATAATAAAATGGTATATATATAAGACCAATATCCAACCCAACCCCCCTGACGGTCATTACATCACCATCTGTTGGAAGCACAGAACAGTGGAAGATTACAAAGCTGCTAAATGCCTGCTGGTCAGAGCAGACACAGGAACCGGGTGAAGATCCAGTGGTTTGTGTTGCTATGGCACTGAGGAGGAATGTGAAACAAGGTGGAGGCCATGCAGTACCATTCTTCTGCTTCTTGCAGAAGTTACACCAAGATGAGGAAATGTTCCACTTAAAAGTCCCACTTCTTGCAGACCAAGAAATGCTCACCCTTTTGTGAAGTTTAGCATGTTAGCTAAACTTTAGAAGACTTTGTAGGGTAATAGTGTAAATCATCAGTAATCGATGAAGTTACTTTGGCATAAAATTGCTACGGAATCAGAATGGAGATCAAGGTGTTTACAGACCATTATTTTATAAGAAAACAAGCATCTCCTCTTTAAGGAGATGTTTACCT
The DNA here is from genome assembly GCA_033439905.1 of Ceryle rudis. Classification (NCBI taxonomy): domain Eukaryota; kingdom Metazoa; phylum Chordata; class Aves; order Coraciiformes; family Cerylidae; genus Ceryle; species Ceryle rudis. The sequence continues at coordinate 64,056 of JAAGNO010003154.1, read as the reverse complement.
GAATGTTTACCTGAAAGCTGTCTGAAATTTTGCCAGCTATTTGATTCAACTTATTTAACATGCACGTTTCAAAAAGATACACCTACGGGACTGAAGCAGCTCTGACATCTTCTGCACAAGTGAGCTGCACTGCCTCTGTGGGGGTGGCAGGCTGTCATTGATACGACTCAGGAAGGACTGATCCTTTCAGAAGTGTCAGCTTTTCAGAGCCTCCACCTTCCTCACCACACACCCATGTACCAGACAACAGCATTTTCTCCTTTCTGTGCTTTTTGCAGAAAGGAGAAAAAAATTACGATTTTACTGAAACGACTTTGTGTAACACCCCAGATGGTTGGGGTCATTATATAAATAGAAAAACTGAGTAGGCCCTCTATCTGTATGAACTTAATTAAACCTCATACTACATTCAGATCAATTATTTTCACAACAGAAATAAGTCATGCTAAGTTTTGTGGAAAAAATTCTGAGGCCTGCCAAGCTTTCACCAAAATTTACTTCTTTATGCCTCTCAGGAATATATTTTTTTTGTTCTTAAAGTTATTAGTTGAAGTGCATCAAGTTGGCAGTTTCTTTAGGCTCAATCTTAATCTTTCTGTTGAGATTCTCTTTGTCCACAAAAATTTCTGGACTCGTGTCTTGGGGCCTTATGTGTACCTCTAAGAACATATTTTACAGGCATTCTGCAACTTTGATGGGAAGAGCCCTTTCTTCCTCCTGTGGCCATTGCAAGTGTCAGACTAAAGAGGCTGGCATTGAAGCTGTGTGCTGGATGATAGGTTCTTATACACATAATGAGGAGAAAAGTATTACAGAGACATAGAAGAAAGTTATAAATATTTAATATTCTCAGTGATCATTCTCAGTGTAGTTTTTGTATTACAAAGCCTCTTACATACCATTTTTCAACACTGATCATAGCTACTATGAAAGTCACTCATACCAACTGATTAGATAGAAGTCAGTGTTTAGCTTGATGTCTAAATAGACATAGTGAGAGATGAAATAAAAACACAGAGAGAGGTAAAATGACTGAATAAAAAAACAGTTTAAAAGTTTACAGGACAATAGGTCTTAGGACTGCTGAGGTCTTACCGTAGTGTCCTACCAACTATTCTTTCAACATAGCTTTGATATAATGCACATTAATATCTTTCTACACTGACTCCTGCTTACTTTTCTATTTACCGTAGCATTCTCTGTAGTTTCCTAACTAATTCAAACAGCAATGATGACATTCTGCATTTGCACAAATATAAACTGAATCATTTTGAAGTTGACCAAAACACCTGCATTTCATAAAATCAGAGAAGATTCAAAGTTGTGTGCTTCTTTTCCATCAAACACACTTTTTTCCTTTTTCTAAACTGTCAGTAGAAATCCAAGTGTGGTAAACAATAGAAATCTAGAAAACTTCTATTTTCAGATTATATGCGTGTGTTCGTAGCAACAGTGTAGCCAAAGCTGATTGAAAAGACATGGTTCTAAGGGACATGGTTTAGTGGTGGACTTGACAATATTGGGTTTATGATTGAACTCAATGATCCTAAAGGTCTTTTCAAACCTAAATGATTCTATGATTCTATCAAAATGTCCTTGTGTCTTTTAGTGGCTTATTGTTACAAAACAGATGGTTTTCTGTTAGTATTTCAGGATATTGTTTTCTAGGGTCATACATTTTAAAACACAACTTTGGATAAAAGAAAGGATAGTGCTTAGCTTACTGAGAGGTTGAGTTTTATGCAGCTGGAGAATGTCTGTAAATGAGGACGAGAGAAAAACTGGACCAATATGTAAGCTGTGGTAGACAACATGCTGTTGCTAATGTCCCAGAGGCTTTTGAAAAAATACCTGTGTAAATAGTCCTATGCTTTTAATAACATCAAATATCAGTTGTTGAATCCAGATTCCTAAAGACCAGCTGATTCCCTTGCTCTTCGTGTTCCTGCATACCCTGCTCTAGTGCAATATTTACCCGTGACAATATCTCCCATTGCTATATTTTTTGAGCAATAGATATCACAGCTACAATTCGGTAAGTCCATCACTCAAACTAGAAACAAAGCCTAGCCATGACAAGTCCAACTGCTGTTCAAGGTGACTATTTAGTCAGTAACTTGCTGCATCTCTTTCAATTTGTTTGTAAAAACTGAAGAGAATACCAGCCTTGCACTTACTGGGCTAAGAATGTTTTTGTTCTGGAAGCCATTTCAGTGGTTACTGCAATATATCAAAGATGGACATATTTTTTATACCTACTGTCCATTCAGATGGGAATTGAGTAATTCTTAGATTTCCTATTTCCCTATTGTCTTCTAGGCTACTGAGTTTTTAATGATTGATAGCTCTCTATTGCAGAATTTTTCTAGGTCTTTCCTCACACATATTTTCTGGGTAGACATTCTTTTCATCATCCTGAAGGACTTTTTTTAATCTTTTTTTAATTACTACTTAACTAATTCCCCTTATAATCTGATAAAACAAAATGAATCATTTGGGAATATTAATTTTGACAACTATTTTTTTCCCATCATGCTAAATAGAATATAAAATCTTAAATATACATTTAGATATTGTGTAAAATCCTTAGACTGATGTCATGGGAGAGAACATAGCTTGAATTGTGAATGAAAACAGGTGGCAAATGTGTGTGTGCATGGGATGAGGGAGGGCAGATTACTGAAATCTACTCTCTTTCAGTTCAAAATTGTTGCCCCTTCTGTACTACAGGCTTTGGTAAAAAGTCTTTCTCCATCTTTCATAGAAGTCTTTTTTCATCTTTCTTATGAGCATGTTGTCCTCATTCGAGTGAGAACAGAACTAATTCTGTTCAGTGATTTTACTTTTCATCTCAGTTCTTCTAACTAACTGCATTGTCTGAAGTCAGCAGCCTGTTTTCACAGGCAGTGTCTGCTGCTGGCAGTGATCACACCCCATGGTTAGAGTTACTACCAAGGATTGGTGTGCGGACCAAGGCCACTGCTGGATCTTGTGCACCACACTGGGGGGTGCAGGAAAGTGAAAGGCCACACCTGCAGGGAGGAGCGGACAGGGCAGGTGACCCCAAACTGACCAGTGAGGGATTCCAGCCCATATACGTCATATTTGGTTTAAAGCTGAGGGATCATGAGAGTCTCACCCCACTTGGCTCAGCTCTTCTGACTTCTTCCTCATTTTCTTCCATGGGTAGCATCTGAGGAGGACTCTGTCCATTCTGCCATTGATCCTGATCTGTGTGTTCCTGAATCTGGTTCCAGAATCCATCTCCTGAACACAGCTCCTGTCTGCTGCTGGGCCCAGTTTGAGACTCTCCCAGTGCCTGCTCCACAGCATCAGTGGTAACAGTGAGGTAATTACCATTAGGGCATTTTGGTTCGATACTGGTTTTGTATATGTTTCTATATATATTCCATTTTTATTATTATTATTTTCATTCTCATTAAAGCTGTTCTAGTTTCCTTTTCTAATTGCTAAGTCTCTCTCCCTTATTCCCTTTCTCTTCTCCTTTGTGGAATGAGGGGGTTTAACAGAGAGCATCTGTTATAGGTCTAAGGGGCCACCCTGACCCTAAACCATGACACCTGTTTATACACTGAATGGTCACAATAAGGTTTCCCGAGAGCCCTCTCTTCATCAGGCTAAATATCCCCAATACTCTCAGCCTGTCCTCCCAGGAGGTGTTCCAGCTCCCTGACCATCTTCATGGCTCTCCTTTGGACCCACTAAACAGGTCCATGCCTTTACTGTACTGAGGACCCCAAAGCTGGATGCAGTACTTCAGGTGGGGTCTTATGAGAGGAGAATAGAGTCACCTCCCTCAAAATATTGGTAATGCTTTTGATGCAGCCCAGAATATGGTTGGCCTTCTGGTCTGTGTGCACGCATTGCCAGCTTATGTCCAATTTTTTATCCATCGGTATCGCCAAGTCCTTTTTCACAGTGCTGCTCTCAATAGCTTCATCCTCCAGTATGTATTGATACTGGGTCTTGTCCTGACCCAGGTGTAGGATCTTGTACTTGGCCTTGTTGACCTTTATGAGATTCATATGGTCCCATTCCTCAGGCCTGTCCCAGTCCCTCTGGATGCCATCCTTTCCCTCAAGTGTACCAACCACACCACTCAGCTTGGTGTCATCTGTGAACCTGCTGAGGATGTACTTGATGCCACTGTCTGTGTCATTAATGAAGACATTAAATAGTACTGGTCTGAGTATGGACCCTAGAGGGACATCATTCCTTACTGATTTCCACTTGGACTTTGAGCCACTGATTGTGTAACTCTTTGAATGCAGTCATCCAGCTGGTTCCATATCCATCTAACAATCCATCCATCAAACCCATAACTCTATAATGTAGAGAATGAAGTGTCAGGGGACCATGACAAAAGCCGGGTAGGTGACACCTGTAACTCTTCCCTTGTCCACTCATGCTGTCAGTCCATTATAGAAGGCCATTAGGTAGGTCAGGAAAGACTTGCCCTTGATGAAGGGCAATTCTCTAATTTAGTTGGCTGTCTCTAATCACCTTCCAGCCTTCCATATATTTTGATATGTCTTTCAGGATGATCTATTCCATGATCTTACTGGGCATGGACGCGAGGCTGACTGGTCGGTAGTTCCCAGGGTCCATTCTAGCTTTTTAAAGAGGTGTGCTGTTTCCTTTTTTTTTTTCACAGTCACTGGAGACATCGCCCAACTACCACGACTTTTCAAATACAATGAAGAGTGGCTTGGCAACTACACCAGGTAATTACCCCAGTATAGAAGGATGTATCTCATTGGGTCCCATGTGTATATACGTTTAGGTTCTTCAGGTGGTCTCAAAACTGATCTTTTCCTGTGATTGGAGGGACTGCATTCCCCCAGCCCTAAATTTCAGGGGCTTGAAAGATCTGGAAAGAGAAATTTACATTTGAAATCTGAGGCAAAAAAAAGTTGTACCTCTGCCTTCTCCATGTTGGTTTTTACCAGCTCTCTCATCTTATTTACCAAGAAGGGTGCATTTTCTTTAATCTTCTTTCTGGCCAATGTACCTGTCAAAGACATTATTACTCTTTGCATTCCTTCCCAAATTCAGCTCTAGCTGTGCCTTAGCTTTTCTGATCCCATCTCTGCACATCTGAGAAGCCTTCCTGTATTCTTCACAGGATATGCATCCCTGGTTCCCCTCTCTGTGCATTTCCTTCTTACACTTTTGTTTGACCAGGAGGTCTTTACTGAGCCATTCTGGTCTGCATTCCTTGCCTGTTTTCTTACACAAGGAAATCAATAGATCTTGTACTTCAAGAATAATGTCCTTAAAGAACTTCCATCTCCTCAATCCTTCACACTCCTCAGAAAAGGAAAACCATTTCCTTTACCTGCCTATGTCAGATCATTGGCAAGAGACTGGCTCACTAAAATTGTCCTATATCCACATGGATTGCAAACTCAGGGCACTAATCAGAAATTTCATGATTCTGTTTCCAACAAGATGAGCAGGAAGCTAAGTAAAATTACTGCTATCTAAAAATCTCCAGAAACAGAAATAGATTCCACTTGCACAAGAATGGGCAAGATAACACAATTTCCAGGTTTATTTTTATCGTTGTTTCCAAAAGCCATAGTAAACTGGACATTTTTAAAAAAGGATACAACAAAAAATAAGTAAGTGTCAGTCAGGTGGGCTTTTGTAGTCTATGACAGCTGATATCACTTCCTGAACTTCAGCTCAAAAATGGGCAGGGAAGGAGAGTTCCTTAGAAAGAAGAAAGAATATGCATCTCAAATTGTATCATTTCAACACTCCTAATAGGAAAACCTCTTAAAATAAAGAAATGAAAATACTTAATTTGTTAATAAGAATGAGTTTTGGGCTGCAATTTTAACATTTTCTGAAGTTCTTTTTATCCATAACAAAACATTTTATAATGGGGAGAATATTTCTTGAAGATGTTTCTACTTTTCTTTGCATATTTGAAAGCATTTGAATATAACAATTTTCACTGTATCACTTGCTTGATTGTGAATTAAAGTTTTTTGAGATCTTCCCAATGACCAGAGATGAAGCCTCTAGTTTATCCATTTTATGCTCACTGAAAATGTCCTGTAATTATCAGCTATTAAGTAGTAATATGTTATAACCTAGTCAAGGATTTAAAATACCAATAGGGCAGACTAATTAAAAGGTGATCTATTACAGAATTATAAATAGTTCATTAAAAAATTTGAGTTGACTATGTTCTTTCTAATATACCATTAGTCTTGAGATAACTCACTGAATGGAGTCCTGCAGTCCTTTAGTCACCATGTATAAATACTTGCTTTTGATATCAAAAAGGGCTTTTTTTGTGTGTTCCCCGAGGCTTTAGAAAAACAAATAGATGAGTTGCGTTTAAACAGATGAAACGGGTTTTTTTCCAGACTTCTTTCACTAGCTCTAGAATTATTTTATTGTCTTCACAGCTTTGTAGTTAGCACTAAAATTTATAAAATACGATTAGCAACTCTGATCAAAAGAAGTAACTATATTAAAATAGATTAGGCATTAACATTTGCCCACCCTGTCTTGTGAGCAGTGTTTTTCCCCAAACTTGGCTTTTAAGTTAGAGGCTGATCCTAAAAAGCTCTGAGTGCTTTGTAGCACTGCACGCTTCAAGGTTGAAGTCTTGTTGTTCACACGTAAGCCTATTTAAGGAGAGCTGTAAATTCCCTAGTGACATTCTGGATTGTTGATGCCTCTCAGGCTACAATCTGTTTACAATTACACAGTGAGAATTTCTTGCATAGGGGAACTCTGACAAATGCAGGTTTTGACAGACACATTTGCATAAATCCAGGATCTGGGGCCAGGATGGGTGTTTGCAGCTTCGTAATACTAGGATATGCCATTTTTTTCAGTCACAGAGTCCGATCAATGCCCTTTGAAAACAAGAAGACCCTACTAATATTAACAGAAACAATATATAGCCCTAAACTGCCTTATCTTGAAACACACCCAATCTCACCAGCATTTCATCTTAAAAAACATTCCTTAATCTCTGTGATACTCAGTACATCTAAGGCTATAACTTTCAAATGTAAATCTTATGTTAATTGAATACACAATAAACATCAAAAGGAGATTTTTAAAAAGACAAACTGTAGTTACATCTGTGTTTTAATTCCCATTTGTTCATGCTAGAAAAACGAATGCAAATTAAGTAAGTGGTATTGTGATAATGATAAGTATGTGGCAATGTGATTGCAAGCATTCCTAAGCATGATTTTTTTTTCTTAAAAATAAATAGCATTTACATGGTCATAAAATATATTTATAAAACATGATTACAGTAAAAAATCCAAATAGTTATACATGGAGTTATTTCTGACTATATATAACTCAGTTTGGATTCTTTTTCCCTAGATAAAGTTCTGTCTTGACCTTTTCACTTAATCCTTTGGAAGAAGGTACTTTCAGATGAGAAGCTATTCAGGAATAAGCACTATACCTTAAATTCATGCATGGATTTTTTTTTTTTAATATTTTTTAAAGTTTGCACATCTCTCCCTGTTTAGACTAAACTAAGGAATAAATTCTTAATATTTTTTAAATTTTGTCTCCACTGTTTTTTGTGTGATGATTAAGAAATCTACAAACAATATAAATTTTTTATACAACTTGCTTCCCAAAACCTAAACTAGGTTTGCAAGAGTTTGAAGGTAAAATTCAACATCACAAAATGCCTTGCAGGGAGTAGTTGCCATAGTCATTCAATGATATATTAGCTGGCTACCATGTCTGGTAAAATTTCCTAAAATGTCTCACTGCAGGTGTGCACTGAAAACTGCACATGGGAGCTGTCAGCTGTCTCTTGTTCATATCAGGTAGAATAGAAATATTAGTTGAAAACAAGCTTTTCTCATTTTAACGTAACATCTTAGTATGTTAGAGGGTTCTTTCAACAGAATGTAAGAAGCCTTTGGACTACCTGTGTAAGGCTTTCTATCCTGTTTGCTTTGTCTTACCCTTCTTGCAAGCTAAAACTTAAGAGGTTGATATAGAAGTCCTGATCAAAGTTTCTTGTCTTCGCTGGAGGAGATGTGGGCTTTCATATAACCACACCCTACATCTTTGATGGAAAGAGGATCTTACATAGGCTGTTAACACATAAGTTAATTTTATCCCCTCTGATCAACAGGATAGATGAAATATCTTAAAAATTATTTTTTTCCACTTAAGCTATTGGCAAGGCAATCATGCTGGCATGAAAAACGAAAGGGAAAAGAAACAACCTTGAGTTATGAGAGAGTAATAGCATGAAGGGAATTATCAGTGAGAGGTAACACCATTTGATTTGACACTTCCAAAAAAAAACCTCAGAAAAATGAAAAGGAGCATGAAAAGAAATGCACAAAATAAGAATCAAAAAGCATAGTTTGATATAAGCTTGCTTCACTGAAAGAATACAAGTTTCTTTAATACGGCCTGTTTGTGAATTAGATTGTCATCTGCATAGCTGGCACAGGATACTAGAGTGGTTAGAGTCCTCTTCTGTGTCCTGTTCTAAAACACAAACTGTTTTAACACAGATACTATGGTATGTGTGTATGTAATGGTTCTAGAATACAGACACTAGCTAATCTACTGGTGAGATATAGAGACCTGGAACAGATTCTTTGACTAAACAACCATTTTAGTTTCTGTATCTAATTACTAATTTCAATCTAGACTGAAGAATAACTGTATCAAAGTTTTTCTCCTTGTTTCCCTAGTAATAAGGAAGTATTCAATTTTTATGAAAAATCCTGCCCATTAATTGTCAAAGTACATGTAATTGCAACTAACACATTACTTAGACATATGTATTTAGATGTTTATCCTATCCAAGTCTCCAATTAGAGTCTGAAATAACATGATTTCATTGAATTATTTGCCTGCAAAGGTTCACTGAGTAATTCAGGTTGGAAGGGATCTCAGGACACCTCTTGTTCAATTTCCTGCTCAAAGTAGGGTCAGTTGTGGGGTCAGACAAGGTTGCTCATGGCTTTTATTTGGTTGGGTCTCCATCTCCAAGGATGGAGAATGCAGGACCTCTCTGGGCAGCCTTCTTCATTGTCTGTCTGTCTTTAGGGTGAAAGACTTCTCCTTACACCAAGTCTGAATATCTCCTTTTTCAATTTATGACATCTGTTGCTTTTGTCATGGTGTACTTGAATGAAGACCCTGTCTACATCTTCTCACTCTGAAAGCCAGCCATGTTTCCAGTGCCTCTCTGGATTCACTATTAAGTTCTAAAATATACACTTGGAGTATGAGACTTTGAAAGCAACTTACTTCATGAAGGGTTTGAAAGACCAAAACAGCTCATGGATATTTTGTGTTTTTTGTCATTTTAGTTTTATGCTAGTAACAACACTACTTGAAAAGTAAACTTTGGTTGTTTCAAATAACAACCTGAAATTGCACAAGGCAAAATTATATTTTGCTTTTGCACATCTTTCTGTGTGTCTGTCCTTCTCTGTCCTACAGTGAGTAGCCTGTTTAATGGCAAGGCACATTGACACCTCCACTGTTTCTCTGCTTTTAAAGCAATCACTTGCTTTAGCAACCATCCAAAGTTACAGAGAATTCAAAGTACAATTGTAACTTAGGTCAGACACTGTGGAGATATAGGATACTAAAGGGTAGTAGTTTATGATCTACACCTACTCACCTGGAAGACTGCAGGAATACTTTCCTTCCCAGTATAGTGTTCTACCACAGAGGCATTTTCAGTCACATATATAAAATTAAATGTTGTCTTTAGCTCTGTTGTCCTGTTTGACACACTTGGACATAATGACACCAATTCAACTGCTTGGTCTTTGGTTACATAATCAACTGCAGTTTTAAGAAGGATTGCATATATGGGATACATTCCTGTCTGTCCAGAGCTATGAAAAAACCCCAAAAATATTATCATGGAGAAGTTCTTGAAGAAGTATGTGAAGGCAAGAGTTTAGGAAAATACTTTTAGAAGCAGACTATATCTGATCTCACTGACCAAGGCCAAAATATATTTAAAAGGCAGGTTATGTCTTCTGTTAGTACAAGATTTGCATATGTAGAACTTAGGATTTTTTCAAATATAAACCTGCTTTCTGATTGTGGTCTTATGGTCTCTTTACATCACCTCACTTTTGATGTGCTCAGAATGAAAATAGGTAATATCCCCTCAACTGTTACATATATAACCATTTTAAGCTCTACTTCCACTTAAAACTGTGTAAAAACACCCCACTGTAAAGAAAAATGTAATTTATTCTTTCAAATGCTGAAACACAAAAATATATTGCATTTGCCTTGCTTAGGTTATAGAACCATGTTTTGAAATAAGGAAAATTAAAAAAATATCCTTTCTTTTATCAAATCACAGTGTTGCTATTTTTTTTTCTTTCCTCCTATCAACTATGCACTTCTTTATTAATTTGTGAGGAACATTCTATAATAAATGAAGATCTGCAAATCTCTGGTTACATGCCACATGCCTTTTCAGAAGAAAAAACCCCAATTGTTTATTGATCCTCTATAATCTAGGCATATGCAATAGCAAGTTTTATAATTACAAATAGTATGTTAATAAAGTTATTTATCATGTTGGTACATAATGACTACACAGTGAAAACTTTGCTTACCTCCTTTAGGATAATGGCACTTGAATTAAGGTATTAAGAAGAAATAATAAGAAGTAATAGTAAAAAATAATAAAAAAGCTAAAAATTTTTGATACCTATATTATAAAAAAAATTGCTTCATATTTGAGACATTTTTGCTTTATGTTGTTAATGGTTTTAAATTGTACTGAAAAACCCCACAGAACTAAGTATTTAAGAACTCATGCCACAAATATATTCCTCACTCATTCCCTTGCCCTTTTTCTGCAACCATGTCGACACTTGTCCACAGTTAAGATTAAACCACAAGAAACAAAGCCTAACAATATAAAAAAGTCAATAAATAGAGTGGATGCACTCTCAGAAGAATTCTGTTTCTAATGTTGAAAAGAATACACTTTGTACATGTAAGAGCTGTAAAAAACTAGAATCAGTCTCTACAAGTATAAATCCTTATTCAACATTTCTTAATGAGCATTTCAAAGTCCATCAACTGAGAATTGCTAAGGTATGTCAACTCCTTCAGTAGATCAGAATGCTCACATCTGATGATAGATCCCTGCTCAGGCTGGGGATGTTGCTTTAAATTTACACTTTCCAAACTGAGCCATAGTGTACAGCTGGAGTATCTTTCTAGGAATAAAAACTCCTGTCAATCTCTTCAATCAGGTTCTGAGACTTTTCTCACAGCAGTCTGATACTTTCTCTGCAACTTGTTGACATCAGTAAGACTCTTTTGTAAGTTGGCTGCTACATAGCAGTAGCCCTTCACAGTCTGGCCCAGTTTTACTAATATTTAATAGACAACTTTTAAATGTATGTGATTTCAATCCTTTCAGTAATGTGTGTACTTACTTCCTCTGTGCAAAGTGCTTTGTTTAATGAGGATTTATAATAACCCTTTTTGACTATTGGCCCATGTCTTAGTTTTTCACAGAACACTCTTTATCAGTAAAATGGCTTCATTTTAGAACTGGTGTTGCAAATGCACATGAGGAATGAACAGTCATTTTTGAAAAATAGCTGTTGTGCATTAGCATCTATTGTTTCAAAATTAGGGGGAGATATGAAGACAATGGACAGTTTTGTATAGCATCTGCACATTTTTGTTTGAGATCTGACAACTAACTACCTACCTAATAGAACCTGATACTGCTCTGTAGTCAGTAACTGTTGAAAAAGAGCCATTACGTTCTATCATGTGAGAAATTTATGTATTTAAGGACAGTTTCCAAGGCAACTTTCACACAAAAGTCATTAGCCAGCAAGTCCCCAACCATGCATTTCCATGATAGAATGTAACAGTTCTGAAGAAGCTGTTATGGTCTATTGGGCCAGTAATTTGCATTTTAAGTAGGGCCTAAATATGTATTTCTCTGACGGATTAGAGCTGTTATGGCTTACTGGGTCAATAATGCATTTTGTAAATACTCTCTAAATAGGCATTTACATAATTTGTATATTTAAAAGTCTGTAATTGAGTATCTACACAACAGACTGTAATGACTCCTTTAGAATTAGTACGATCAACTTTTTTTTTGTTACTTAAATGGTAAAAAGAGTAAATTAGAATATTAATGAATGCTAGATACATGAAAATCTTGAAAAATCTAATTCACTAAAGATTTGCATTTTTCAAGTTCCTTTTTTGCTATGTTCTCTTTGGTTTTCTGTACTGTAATAGCACGGTGTGTTAATTAAATCTCATTCTCTGTTTCTTATTGGATAGAAAACACATTGTTTGGTAGGTCAAAGGCCAAAGTAACACTTGAAGAAATTACTTCTGTCCAACAGAACAATTTTACTTACTACTGTAGTTACCATTCAGCTTCATTATTAAATAATTAATCAAAAGTACTCTTTAAAATAGTTCCAGGAGTAACTAATGAAGCAGTTATGCCTGAATAGATCTCATCTAACTGTTACTTTTTGAGAATTTGGGTTTTAATCCAATTTATTTTCTAAAATGTTATCTCTCTACAGTCAAAGAAATGAGTACAGGTGTCCTAAAAGGTAGCTCACACCCCTTCTTTTGGTCTGCTTCCTCTCTCATTGACTGTAGAAGAAACCCAGCTGGTACCTCAGAACAGAGACCTAGTCTTCAGCTGGCTATAGTCAGATGATATTAATCCTGTCCTTACAGCAATCCGTTAGGCAAATCTGTGTCCTAGTCTTCTGTGCTTTAGATTAAGAAGAAAAAAATTAGGCAACTGGCATATGGAATTTCAAGATTTCTTCTTATATTATTGTTTGAAAATTCCTTATGGCTATATTGCAGGTATCATGAAAGCTCTGACATACTTCTTATTTTCTATATATTAATCAAAATCTTTATATGTAGTATTTGCTGTATTTTCTGCAACATCTTTATAGTATTTTTCTTGCTTTGCTTGATTGCATACAAAAAAAAAAAAAGTATATATTTAACATTAAATTCCATTCTAAGATTGAAATAGCCTCGGAAGTAACTGTTATTTCAAATGGTCACATCCTCCCTTTGAGCATTTGCAAACAGGTCAGAAAGAACACTCGAGATGTGAGCTGTTATAGGTTAGTGATAAGTGCCATGTTAGCATTTTGGATTTAATAAATTCTGCAACAACAAGAGTTTTAATTCAATTTCAACCAAAGTATAAATTTCAAAATGAACAGTTGTTGTAAGTCAGTTAAGCAGTTCAGCACTGGACTTTTAGCTGATGTATGAGCAATGCAGCTTTCAAATAAGTATTCATGTTATTGGTACTGTCTATGAAAGATGAACTTTCTCCATGAGGAAGGTCAGCACAGATTCTAATAAAGCCTTCGGTATGAGATTAAGCAAATCTTAAATAAGATATAAATTTTGTTTGGGGTTTCTATACAGAGGATAACATCCGTCTTCAAAACTGAGTGGAAAATGAACCCATAAAGGACCATGGTTGAATCTAGGTTGCTTAAAATTACCAGTAAATATTTGTGTAATAGTTTGGGTTTTTTTCATGTTTTAACCCGAGTCACTTTCTCCATATCACTGAAACACACTGGGACAAACTCTTTCCATCTCTGATTCTTGTGTTTCAGTGAGTAAAGAGCATGAATGCATTTCAGTAATTTCTACTGTGAAGAATGAAAAAGTAATTACAGGTTAATACTTCTGTATTTGTTGTCCGTTATATTCATCAAAATCATTACATCATTAAATTACTGTCAATTAACAAACACAATTATGCAATGAAATATTGCATTAGAACATTCCTGTACCATTGAAGAAAAAAGTTCAGAGCAGTAGTTTCTAGATTTTATCTAATTTTCTTCCTACATTGGCAGAAAGGAACCAGACCGTGTTTCACATAACTATCCAATGAGAACTTCTCTAGAGTGATAATCAGTAAGGAAACATAAAGGGAGGTTATGCTGAGTATGGCAGAACTGTCATTGATGACCACAGATATGGGCAATTCTGTCACTCTTGAGGAGAGAAGTGATTTTTGGTTCCTTCAGATTTTCTGTGGGTATATGCACTGATGTGTCTATGTGCTATAATTTCCATTGACTGTCTTAAAAAGCATACTTACATGCTTGAAAAAATTGGGAGATAAAATTTAAACTCAGATTAACAAGTAGTGATGTTGAAGCTATGCTAAATAAGACAGAGCTGATTGCAAATCAATCCAGTTAGAGAAGCTGTTAGATAAAGCAAAACTGCATGATTCTGTACTGACCTGTGGTGAAGCACTACTTCTGTTCAGTCTGGCCAAACAGTAGAACTGTATGGAACGTGTTGTATGCTAAATGAAAATGTTGGGTGTCAAACCAAAAGGAATTCTGTCATTCTGTAATTTTTGGCTTTGATTAAATTAAATACAAGTTTTAGATTCTTTTTGTGAAATGTGAAGGGACTCTCAGAAAGCTGTCCTTTAAGGAACAGATTTATTCAGTTAGGCATTTATGCAAATGGAACTTTTAAGGAGTGTGCACATTTCTATATCCCAGCTATCTACCTCTGTTTTCTCTTTTATTCTTTCTTTTTACGGAACAATCTTCTCTAGATGTCTCTAGAATATGATCTGAAGTATTGCACTCTGGAAATAAATTGCCATTTCTCTTGCTTTTTTTCCTACCTTCTGCCAACTTTCACTTTCAGTGATAGCTACGTCTTCTATTATGGCATTAAATGTTGTAATAATTATGGCATTAAATGTTACAATAATTATGAAAACATCTTACTCCTTCCATCAAGTGAATCTCCTTCACTCCACTGAAACTGACTTGTTTAAAATACACAGATAAAAGAGATACATCTGAATTAAAAAAACCCATTTGTATCCTTGGAAAATTCTGTGCAAGTCTGAAATATGGAAGAACTAGTACATGCTTGATATCAAATTTAGAAAAAAAATTCATGTCACCTGAATGCCAGCAAGAGATGCAGCCAAATTATGGAGTAAATTTCATCTCAATGGATAAATCATAGAATCATAGAATGGTAGGGCTTGGAAGGGACCTTAAAGATTATCGAGGTCAACCCCCCTGCCAACGCAGGAACACCTAGGGCAGGCCACACAGGAACAGATCCAGGCGGGTCTTGAAAGTCTCTAGAGAAGGAGACTCCACGACCGCTCTGGGCAGCCTGTTACAGGGCTCTGTCACCCTCATAGTAAAGAAGTTTTTCCTCATGTTCAGGTGGAAGTTGACACTTGACACCCACCTTTAAGATATTTGTAAACATTAATAAGATCCCCTCTCAGTCTTCTCTTTTCCAGGCTAAACAGCCCCAGGGCTCTCAGCCTTTTCTCATAAGAGAGATGTTCCAGTTCCGTCATCATCTTTGTAGCTCTCTGTTGGACTCTCTCTAGTATTTCCCAGTCCCTCTTGAACTGGGGAGCCTAGAACTGAACACAATGCTACAAATGTGGTCTCACTAGTGCAGTGTAGAGGGGGAAGAGAACCTCCCTCGACCTGCCGGCCACATTCTTGTTTTTGCACCCAAGGATACCCTTGGCCTTCCTGGCCACAAGGGCACATTGCTGTCCCATGGATAACTTACTGTCCACCAGGACACCAAGGTCCCTCTCCATGGGGCTGCTTTCCAGTAGGCTTACCCCTAAACTGTACCTGTACATGGTGTTGTTCCTTCCCTGGTGTAGGACTCTACACTTATCCTTGTTAAACTTCATTAGGTTTGCCTTTGCCCAGCTCTCCAGTCTGTCCAGGTCTCACTGGATGGCAGCACAGCCTTCCAGTGTGTCAGCTACTCCTCCCAGTTTCGTATCCTCAGCAAACTTGCTGAGGGTACACTCCATCCCTTCATCCAGGTCATTGATGAAGATGTTGAATAAGACTGGACCCAGAACTGACTCCTAGGGAACATCACTACTTACAAGCCGCCAGCTGGACTCTGCACCACTGATCACAAGTCTTTGAGTATTATTGTTCAGCCCATCTCACTGTCTGCTCTTCTAACTCACAGTTCCTGCGCTTTCCCATGAGGAAAGAGTACATGCTGACATCAAGGTAGACAACATCCACTGCTCTCCCTGCATCTACACATTCACACACAATCACAGAAGGCTATCAGATTAGTCAGACATGACTTCCCTTCAGTAAATCCATGTTGGCTACTGTTGCTAACTGTGTTTTCTTCCACGTGCTGAGAGATGATCTCCAGAATGAGATGCTCCATTACTTTTCCAGGGATGGAGGTGAGGTCTGTCCTGTCTGTAATTACCAGGGTCTTCTTCCTTGCCTTTTTTGAAGACTGGAGTGACATTGGCTCTCCTCCAGTCCTCAGGAACCTCACCCATTCTCCATGATCTTTCAGAAATGATGGAGAGTGGTAGAGCAACAACATCAGCCAGCTCCCTCAGCACTCATGGGTGCATCCCATCAGGGCCCATGGATTTGTGTGTGTTCAGTCTATGCAACTGATTTCTAACCCAATCTTCATTGACCAGTGGAGAGACTTCCCCCTTTCAGGCTTTCATTCCTACATGCTCTTCCAGGGTCTGGGATTCCTCAGGGCTGGTCTTAGCAGTGAAGACTGAAGCAAAGAAGGCACTCAGTAACTCTGCCTTCTCTGCACCCTCTGTCACCAGGTCTCCTGGTGGAGAGCAGGAGTGGGCCCACATTTTCCCTGGTCTTCCTTTTACCACTGATGTATTTGAAGAAGCCCTTCTCACTCTCCTTTACTTCCTTGGACAGAGTTAATTCCAAGAGGGCCTTGGCCTTCCTTGTTGCATCCCTACGAACTCTGACCGCATTCCTATAATTCTGCCAAGAGACCATTCCCTTTTTCCACATGCTGTGAACTTCATTCTTCCACTTTAATGTTTTCAGCAGCTCCTTGCTCATCCATGCTCGTCACCTGCCTCCTCTACTTGATTTTTTTTCTCAAAGGAATGCATCTGTCTTGAGATTGGAGGAAGTAATGTTTGAATATCAACCAGCTCTCTTGGCGCCCCCTTACCTTCTAGAGTCTTAGCTCAAGGGATTCCTCCAAGTAGGTCTTTGAAGAGCACAAAGTTATCCCTCCTGAAATCCATGGTTGCAATCTTATTTATTGCCTTGCTTCTTCCTTGTATGATACTAAAGTCTACCATGTTATGATCACTACCACCAAGGCTGACCCCAACCTTCACATCACCTACCAGACCTTCGTTGTTTGTTAATACAATGTCCAGCAGCACTCCCTTCCTTGTTGGCACTTCCAACACCTGCATCAGGAAGTTGTCATCTATACACTGCAAGAGCCTTCTGGACTGAAAATGCCTGGCTGTATGGCCTTTCCAACAAATACCAGGGTGATTGAAATCACCCCTGATCACCAGGGCATGTGATCTTGAGGCTACTTCCAGCTGCCTGTAGAAGGTCTCGTCAACATCTTCCTGGTTTGGTGGTCTGTAGTAGACACCCACAACAGTTTCAAGAATTTTTGTAAAATCCTCTCCTGGTTAAAATACTCCATAGAACATCCTTCTGCATCTTTCTTGAGTAGCATTCCTGATGCTACCAAAGGCAATAGATAAAAGTCACTCTGAAATAAACCAGTCTTACTTTTCTTACAATAATGGTATAGTATTGCCAAAAAGTACTCACAGAAGTTTTGTTCCTTTTTATGTATGATCTGTATTTGTATGAGTGAGATTCTTTAGAGAATGGAACATGAAAAGACAAGTGATACTACAAAACATACATATATTTGTGATATCAACACAAAGTAATCAAAACTCTAGGACTAGTGTGCTGCCTAAAACATCTTAAGGAGAGGAATAATTCAGTTGACACCTTCCTTTAACAAAAAGTCTCCCTTGGTGCTCTCACATGTAAGTATAAATAACTTTGCTCAGCTCTGTATTCCCCATGATCTTGCAGATAATTGTAACAAACTTAATATTCTTTTACTTACTGAGAATTAATACTGAGTTTCTGAAGTCTTAACTTCTATCTAGCAGTCACACAAGTGTTTTATGTTACACCTGAAAGGCTCATAGTTTGCCATAAGCATGAATGATTCCTTTAGTGCCTTACACTCTGTGTCATCAATCTTGTCAATTCACATGCAACTAGCCAAAAAAAGCGTGTGAATAACTTACTGTCTTTCAGGGGATCAGTGTATGAGGGTAAGGGGTTTGGAGTGGAAAGAATTGTGAATGGAAGTAATCAAGTGGACAATTACTTAGGCTCCTGTATATCATATTTGAACTTACCACCAGCTTATAGTTTAAAGTTGGAAGTTGTTCTCATGGCTTTAGTCTCTACCTTTCTGCCACACAGATTGATGTATCTCTCTTTTTTACCATTCCCCACAAAATTCTTGAAGAAGGTGTCAGTCCTTAGACAATTTTGGTCACGTAGCAAGGGCTAAAATGCTGTGTAATGTCACACTCTATATGAATTTTATATTTGGTCTAACCCGACTAAACTCAATGATAGTATAAAGGTATGAGTTTTGGCTCATTACCAGTGTCTAATCACAAAAAAAACCCTGTTCATCCATATCCTTAATTTTGGTCATTCTCAGATGGCAAACTTTGTCCCACATGTCTGAACTATTGCAGTGACACCATTGTTAATAGTTATTTTTAATTAATTTCAAAACATCAGTCAACTTCTAGGACTTATTTTCGTCAGATAACGTAATTCATGACAGCTCACTATGGACAAATAATGTGACATTCTGGCTTTCTGATGTTGTCTTCAAAATGTCTTACCCCTTGATCAGATGCATTTCCACAGGAAAGGAATTGCAACTTAGAAACATCAGATATGAGCCTTTACTTTGAAACAATACTTCAGTTTCTTATTCTGTGGAAAAGACTTCTCCATTCTTATTAAGATAGCCTTTTCGAAAAAGTGACTAAATGGAAGCAAGAAGAAATTCCGTATTTGTAGTTCCTTACTGTTTCCCTTGTAAGTACAGTCTACGTGTTACAGAAAAGCTATTCAACTTCCAGGCCTGGAAATTAATTTAAATTCAGTCAGAAATGGAAAAAACATGTCATATCTTTTATTCATACTGCTTCCTTGTATTTCTTGTCCTTAGAGAAAGAAGTCATGATCTAAAAAAAAAAAACCAAACCCAAAAAAACCCCCAAACCAACAAAAAAACCCCCAAACAAACAAACAGACAAAAAACACCAAACAATCAAACAAACAAACAAAAGAAACAAAAAGCCAAAAACCAAGCCAGCAACTAACCAGGAAAAGAACATTGCTTTTAGAAAGTAGAAATATGATTCAAAGAGCTCAGTACTCATGCATACTCTACTCTGAAGTATTTATGATTATTTATTTCATTCTGAAAGCAGCGACTTTAATGGTGCTCCTTCAAATGAGTATAACAAACTTCCTATTTCTGCACAACTTCATCTTACATGCATGACTTTTGTTTCCCTTTGGTAATATATGTGTCCTTTCACAATTCACATGTGTGCCCTTAAATTACAATTCACTACATAAATTAATTATCTTTTTAATGTGCTGTTTTTTCCGATGTTCAAAATCATGGAGAGCAATCCTGCCAAATCAGAAGAGATCATAATGATGATGGTTAAAAACAAATGCATCTTCAAGGTCATTCTACCAACTCTTAGACTGGATTAGGGTGAGTTTTTTCAAAGCATTTTAGGTATGTAGGAATACAAACAGAGGCTTTAGAAAACCCCACGTAGTTCCTAGCATCTTTTGAATTTAATATGAACTGTACATTTCTGTTTTGAAAAATTGCCTTCTTTGTCTGCATCTTTAGACACCTAAATTCCCATGAAATATGGAAAATAACAGTCATTATTTTGCAGTAATGCACTCCTAACAACTCAAAACTACAACTGCAGCTTAAGTAAATATATTTGAGCTAGCTTTATACTAGGTTTTCAGTGTAGTCTGAGTTTCAGGTTGTTGTCCATACCTATATTTGGAGTATTTTAAAAGTATTGCATATATACTACCAAAAAGCTGAATCACACATCCGAATTGCCATATGAACATGTTTTTTTAAAAAACTTTTTGGATGTACTTAAAGATCTTCCCTGATAAAGGATGTTTTCCAGAACATGGCCTGCTTGTTTCTGGCTTATGTTGAGAACTCATGGCAATTATGATCCACAATATCTCTTGTTACACATATGGGGTTTTTTATGTTTGCATGGCATTTCAGCAAGCACAGACACTTGAGTACTTATGCTGGAGTCAGCTAACAAGTAAATAAGAGAAGTATGCAGTCTCTTTGAATTACTTTTATTGTATTCATGCACACAATTTATTTCCCAAAGGAGCTGATAGAGAATGCTATTAAATAAGAATGAATCTTTTTCTGATATTCCTGGTTCTTATTATGAAACTATTTTGTAATTTTCATCCAACAAATGACTGTCAGGGTTATTAAACAACCAATGAGAAATTAAGACAGGTATTGAGATACCATTTTCTCAATATTATCTAGGTTCATTTTAATACTGCTGCAAATAGTTTATCAAGTTCTTATGGAATCTTTGGTCCTCTAAGGAATGGAATATAAGACACAGCCTTTTTACTGCTCAGTTTTCACTGACATGCAATCAATCAGCAGGTACTTTCTGAAAGAGAGGAGCAGTTTATCTTGACCTCTAAGTGACTAAAGAAATCCCTATGCACTATCAAACGTTGTCACAAAACTGACATTGACAAAGAGTGCAGTGCCAGCTTCAAAACGTGCTGTTTCTTCAACTGCATATATTTGCATTGATTTTATTGTTATGCATACATTGCAATACACATGTATAGCAAAATTTATTATGAAAATATGCTTTTCTATATACAGAACAAATTCCCAGCAAAAACCTACGTTCAGTACATCTGTATTCCTTGCACTTTAACCTTTTTGTTTGATCTTGGCCCTCGAGGTAATAATAAAATGGTAATTTTAGGCCAGCTTAGCCAAACTAATACTTTATGCTTTCTGCTGTGAGAGCCCTTTCAAGCAGCAGTGAAGATCACACAGCAGTGCTGTAAGCATAGATAAACACCTCATTCTGGAAGAATATACCACCTGAAGGACAGCAGAAAGACAGACAAAACAAGCTATCAGAAATTAAGGTCTAGATCAGAGAAGCCTTTAGTGAAATTATATACCTCATATTTTTCAGGAGACCTAACAGATCCCAAGGGTATAAATTATATAAATTCATGAGAAGGATACAAAATATTGGGAAAGAGCAAGGTAATAAAATTATGAGATTAGGAGCACAAACTATATTTTCTTTAAGAACTAGTAGTTGGTGGCTTATAGCCCTGCTCTCCATGGTGGCTTTGATACATGGGATTTTATGAAAAAAGAATAGAAAAAAAAAACCCTATCTTTACTTCAAGTTTACTTTTCCAGCTTCTTTTCTTTCCTTTTCTCAACGTCTTTGCAGTAACTTAATCATGTTCCACTTTACTGTCCCCTTCTGTTAGCCCTTCTTATACAGACAGGGCACTACTCAAAACAGTGCTTTAATATGGGAAAGCTCAGGATACCTCAGTAGCTCTAACACTGCCTTTTTCTCTCTCCTTTTCTTTTCTGTCCTTCTCTTGAAAGGGAAACCATATCATTCTACAGCAGACTATACAGTTTATAAAACCTTCTGGGAAGGACCTATTGGTTTTGTTTAATTATTTTAGTAAATCTTTGGTACTTTTTAATAAAACTTTAAATTGAAACAGAAAGGAAAAAGCCCTCACAACTTTCACTGATAAACAAGTAAAGAACAGCCTTAAGAACAGTCTATCAGCTTTGGTGCATATATTTTGTCACAGTAATGAAGCGTATGCCCAGTTGTGTTTTTCTGGGTTGTATCTTCCAATTTTCCTTAGTCCACTTCTTAGTTCTTCTCTATTGTACCTACTCACTTTTTTTTTTTTTTTTTTTTTTTTTTTTTTTTTTTTTTTTTTTTTTATTATATTAATAAAAAAACACAATTTTTAATAATTTGTTTTTAGAGAAGATTTGTTTTTTT
>JAAGNO010003154.1:21449-33907 GCA_033439905.1 Ceryle rudis | reverse complement strand
GTTTGTTTTTTTTTTTTTTTGTTTTGTTTTGTTTTGTTTTTTGTTTTTTGTTTTTTTTGGCTGAGCTGTAGTCTCCTATAAGACAAAACCTGGGCAGAATTTGGAGCATACTATAGTTTGGATAGTCTTGCTCCAAAAGGTCAATATGAAAGGACTGCATCAGGTTTGGATCCCTTCATATTACAGTTTTCTGGCACTTTCCCTCTGCACACCCTTATGTCATACTCTAAAACACACAACACATACTTTCAGGTTCATGCTGTAAAATACTATTCTGATGGACTAAACAGAGACCCTAAATAATGTCAGACAACTTGAAATGAAAAATAAAAAGAAAAGAATGGAAATCCACAAAATCATGTGATAATTATGTGTCAATGCTACAAGGATGCCGTATAAAAATCCACTGAGGAAACATATATTAAGATATCTATCGAGGAAGTATCTGGTCTTTTCTAGAAGGACACAGATGGACATTAACCTGTCTGTGCCACTACGGTCAGGGCTTTTGTTTAGCAGTATCAACATACTGACAGAATGCTTGGACTCATATAAATTAAGACCTTGTAGCAGTGCTGATGAAGAGTATAACAGCAGCAGAAAATTATAGTTACATATGGTAGTGGTATAAAAAGAAACTATTTTAAGTAAAGGCAACTCTAGGAACTTCTGAGCAGTTAAATCTGAATAGGACAATAGAAAGAAATGTTTCCTTTTATTTAAGAAAAACCCTTAATCTAAGAAAAAATCAAGTTGTGTAAACAACTTGTGCAGACAAAACAATAAACAATTATTTTGTACAGCCATGAATTAAGTTGTCTTTTATTGTATTCAATAATAGATTTAATTTATTTTAAAACCCCAAGAAATTAAAATAAGATGTACAGATTATTATCCTTCTGTTGCAAATGTACATTTGACTTATTTCTTTCTATTTAATATTTTTAATATGAAGAATTAGGTAGACTCTGATGGCAAAGATTGCAGTCAAAAAACCCAAGAATTTATGGTTCAACTGTCCATATGACTCTAAGACAGGTCTCAGAGCCCTGAATCTACAAGATCTTGACCTTCCATTTTTCTGTTCAAAATGGGAACAGTCAGGAATGTTCAGTCAGCTGGGATGTAATAACCAGGAGCAGAACTGTGGTAAGCAGGCACTGCTGTTATCAAATTAAGCTATACTTATATGGACTCATATATTGTGACTGGTGTTCATCCCTTAGAAAGCTTTATTTTTTAATAGCAATGTAGTCATCTCAGATAAAGAGGGCAATTAATTTTTGAGGCTTTCACTAAAGGTGTTAGCTGCCAGAATTACTCTGTGACTCCTCATAACCTCTACAAAAAGTAGAGGTGGGGGGTCTTGTTCAAAGGGAAAGACTAATTCTGCTGGTACACCATTGCTGGAGGGCTGCCAGGCCTGAGTCAGGGAGACACAAAAACGTTGTTTGACAGATGATCAGAATTTTTTACACAGATAATCTCAGTTTGTAAGGATTTAACCTGAAATATGAGCTGGACTAGAGAAGGCAAATGCACCTAAGTCCATGAAGCAGGAAGGCAAGAAATCTCACCCAACATAGCTTTGGGCACTTTCAAAGACACATTATTACCTGTTTTAAGGTTATCTGTTTCCAAAGCTCTTATTCCTAATTCCAGTTTCACTAAATGCAATGACTGCGCAATTACTGAAAGATAAACAGATTTAAAATATCAGCAACACATTCAAAAGAGAGCACCATTCAAATCAGCGTTAGCATGCCAGTTCTTGTCTTGCTATTGATCTATATGTTGAAAAATGGTGCTAGAGACAGGTTTTTATTGAAATTATATCATTTTATTATCACAGGACAAAGGAAGTATAAAACAACTAAGGCAAAATTGTGCACTGACTGTAGAATTACACAACTTGATCCCAGGGAAGGTGAGCAAGTATTTGTACAGGACCCAGTGCCTAATGAACTATTTAACCAAACCTATATTTCATCAAATAGAATAAAAGAGACAATCTCTTTATTTAGACCAATGACCAATTAATCAACTCTGAACACATTGCGTGCTGAGATATTTAGTTGGGGGACAATTGTATCAATGAACAAACTTCTTCTTGTCCACATTTTTAGACAACAGACACACTAATTAGAAATTTACTGTCAGGAAGAAATTCAGAAACATGATGGGATACTCTACAAACAACAGATAATGTCTAAATGCATGAATTTACACACGGGAGCCTTACTACTGTCAGTACTTAAAAAATATCACTCAGAAAAACCTTCAATATTTCACAAACATTGAAAATTATGTCACACACTGGTATAACTTCAAATATATGTTGAGAGAAATTCTAAAGAGATGATAACAAAGGATCTATTTATCAGCAACATTAATTTAGGACATATTCCAACTTTGTAAAAATGATTTTTAAGAAAAAAATACCTACAAGTGCTTAAATAGTTGGGTTCCTTTTATTTTGCTGGCTGAACCAAAACTCTGATAAAAAAAGAATGTTTAGGTTTATCAGGAAAATGAAATAAACCAAACCAAATATTTCAGGTTGACTAGCAATTTTCATCTATCTCTAAACTAAACAATTTTTCAAGCAATTCTATATTATGAATTGTTGTAAACATGGAAACACTCCCTCTGTCTCACATGCTCTATTATCATAGTTGCTACTTTTTTGCTGCCTTGCCATAACAATCTTAATATTGAAAAAGGTATTTTTTTTATTCCTGTTGTAGGACAACGTAAATGGAAAGTGTGCCAATGTTTGTATTAACAAGTACTTGCTACAAGAATCCTTAAAAGCTTGTTTTGACAAGATGCAGTAGTGAAGGTATTTTATTTGCCAAAGCTGGAACAACACAGTTTCTGTAGGAAGGTATATTCACCTAAATGAGCTTTGAGGCTTTTCTTTACACCTGAGGGTTATTTCCAGCAGCAGACAGTCTTGGGTCTCTGACAGTTCTCCAAGTATGCAGAGACTACCTCTCTCAGCTTATTGGTAGAAAAATATTTTTTTCTCTGTTGTAAGGACCAATAATTATCTGAATAAAAGACCAACACATCTGGTAGTCCTTAACCAGTAAAACTAGTTGTTCACTGGTAGCAAATCAGTAGAAGTTTAACAGAATTTATGGATTTTGTTTCAGGGATGTCACACACAAAGTAGCCTTGTCTAAGATATAAAACAAACTTTCCCTTCTTTTTTTTTTTTTTTTTTTTTTTTCATATTGCTTTTGATATCGGTCACAGAATTGAGACTGTACCTCTGCTCACTTAATCTGTTTTTGTGGTCACAATTCCATTTTGTTAGGGTCCTACAGAACCAGGTTATCTTATATGCATATTATACGGTACCAAACTCTGTAAGATTTAAAACAGCACCATGCCAAGAAATTCTGTTCTTGTAACTTGAATAGTCTGGAGCTGGCAGCAGTTTCTAATTTATGGGTTATATACTCAGATAACTTTCCTGTTGTTACCTGATGTACTCTGATCAAATCTCAAGGCAGCTTCCAGTGGTTAACAGCTTTTATTTTGTTGTTGTTGTTGTTGTTTGGGGTTTTTTTGTTTTTTTTTGGTTTTTTTCCCCATGATTGCAACTACTTGGAAGTATTGAAGATTATTGATGACATATATCACTTTGCTCCTTACTGTGACATGTACTTCTACAAAAGCTTTTGTATCTTTTCCGTCTTTAAGACAGTATTTCTTGTGGAGATACAGTTGACTGTTGTACAGCAGGGCACTACTTTTACTGGGTTTAGATTCGTTCTTTTCTTGTTCTACGCTGTTACATAGTTAATCATTTCTCTATAGCTGGGTCACCACTTATACGATAATGCAAAACTAGGAAAAATCTTAATGGATATCAGTCCTTGTTTCCTCTGTTGTGTGTTTTGGTTTGAGACTAGTACAATAATATTTCTTTTTTCTTTGTTTTTTGTATACTTCAGATGTTGAGTATTACTTGTCTTTGTTGTAGCAATACTATTTGTTTTATTTGTGTAACTTACCTGCATGATTTTATGTGATGGGTTTAACATGCAGAACCTGTGGTTTTTTCAGACCTTCTATTGACAGTAGTTAAATTTTTGGCTGGATGTTTGAGTAGATATGGCACTTTGTTGCAATAAGTGGAAGCTGTTATACTGTAATGAACTGGCCAGTGTGTAAATATAAATTGGTAAATAAATGTTTATAATGGGATATTTATCTCTACTATGTCAGAATCTGACCACTATCAAGAGCTAATATTGATTCTCCTTAGTCATATGTGAAGAGAACTCTCGAAAGAGAACCATAATCTTTGTGAAATACTGAGTACTTTGTGAGATACTGTACCTGAAGTTCAGTGACAATCACCTGCTTTCCTATAGCCAGAGACTTCATACAAGCTGATCATTAATTCTGTTACTAGAGTAAGTTTAAAATGATATATAAGGGATCTAGTTCATCCTACTGCCACCAGATAGGATTGCTGTGGATTATGTAATTTCCTGACAGCAGTTTGTCCAGTCTGCCACTGACGGAGATCATAAAGTATTCAATCTATGTTAATGTTTTCTTAACTTTACCTATATGAAGAGATTTTCAACTCAAACTCTTTGTTCTGGGAGTTTTAACTCATAGTACATCTGTAGGTGGTTCTAACATCAGCAGCTATGAGTAATTCTTTGAAGGGTGTAGTCCTAGAGAAGCATCCTCCGAATTATCTGCATCATGAGTTTTAGGCTGTAGATATTCACTATATCCTGGGCTTTTTCCTGTAGTAGAACAGCATTAAAATGGTTTTCAGTATTTGACAAAAAGGATGACTTAATTCTTAATGATTTTGAGACTGTGGACTTGAATATACAATTTATGAAACATCTAGGGGAAAAAACAACAACAACAACAGCAAAAACACACACAAAAAAAACCCCAAAACAAACAAACAAAAACCCTCAAAGCACAAAATCCCAACAACAGAAGAAACCACCTAAAAAAACCCCAAACATATTGAATTTATGGAATAATAGTTTTCTGTAATTTTTATGTGATTTAAATAAATCCATCTCCCAGGACTTTTAAGGATAGAAATCTATTCAGGGGCATGAAAAATCATGGTGAATATCTGACACTCTAATTGATAGAAAGAATAATTTGTCCTTTTAAGTGTATTCTCAATATTTTCTTTTTAAAATAAATATTTGTATGATATACATTCTTCCAGATTCTGACAAATACTGTCATGCAACGCCAAAATTTTGATAGCTTCTCTCACTTCTGTTTAGATGTAGTCATTGCTAGAAATTTCCTAAGAGAGTCAATTCTCCTGAGATTTCCTACACTTTTTCCAATTAAAATGGATAGTTGGAGAAGCAGCCAAATTTTTGTGATCTTCATCTGAAACAAATTGCTGAGTCTGTGGTGGTTCGTCCACAATGAGACAATTAATGACAGAATGAAATTTAAGCTTGTATATGTACACTGTTGAGAATATTATGGATAAAATCTATATGCCTCAGAAGTCAGGGTTCAATTTATCATTAATTTTGATGGGGACAGAATTTAATCTCTGTACAAAAGCACTGTATAAAGCAGGTGGTTCAAAATGACACTACAGTCTGTTGCCAGTGCTACAATTCTGCAATCCTGCAAGAAGATAAAATGTGTAAAAGGAACACAGCAGTAAATATGGAATTCTCTATTACCTTGCACATTGGGGAAGTTTTATATAACCTGTTGATTTGACAACTGCAGAGAAATTCTGTTTTACTCAAATAATGTCAATAGCAGGTATAAATAAAACCAAAGTTTAGACCTCTCAAGTAATAAATTATAAATTTTCTCTATATTCTTCCCACATCAGTAATTTTTTGTCATAAAGATACAAGCACCATTATTCAAGTCTTTGGCATTTTGATCCACTTGTTCCACTTCTACATAGTAGTTATGTAACCATACAGGTTTTCCTACACATTCCAAAAGCTCATCTTGGGCATTTAAGGTTTTTTATTAACTTGGCCTTGGAGATTTTTCAGTCCTATTTTTGGTCATAACAATTTATAATCACTTTACTGCATATTCATACAGCATTGTTCTCAATATGTAGTAATAATGTTGCTTCATCTTCAGATCTTTCCTCCTACCCAGCTTGATTCCACTAATTCAAAGACTTCAGCTACTGCATGCCTTTGCAATGTCCTTCTGCATAAGATCATGAATGGTGGGGTTGACTGTATTTTCCAGTAAAAATTAAAACTCCATTCATTCAGCTTGACTTATGCTTAGTGACAGCTCTGTGTATTTCTCACTGTGATGTGAATACATGAAGGACACTGTATAAAGATGCAGTGAATTATATTTCATTGTGTGGTAAATGTGATTGGAGTAATTACCAGTGTCCAAGCTTTTATCCTTTTTTCATTAAAGTTGCTATTATGTCAATGACAGAGATCAATCATAGAACCATTTTATTAGTGTCTGTCTTGACTAAAATGTGAACGACAAAAAAAGCAATAAAGGCAGCAGTTAGACTGTAACATTACTAAAATAGTGCAGGTGTAAATGTCACTAATGAAGTAAGAACAAATATTTGATGTTAATTATTCTGGATTACTTAAGTGCAGATCAGAATATAAAAAGTGTGGGATGCTTGTAAAAAAGATAATTAGACAACAAGTTAGACATTATACTATATCATGCACTCTGTTCAATGCTATATTCATTTTCCTTTACTGTGTAGTACTTTAAAGCATGTCACACTTTGTGGACCAACTTGGACTAAAACATTCCTAATATATATGGGATTTTTTTTCCTGTGGTGTTTATAGAAGGTGTGTTTTCAAAAAAATCTCTCTGAAACAGTTCCAGACAAATTACAGGTATCCTCAGACTGTATATCATATTGCTTGTTTACTATTATTTACCATTACTTAGCATTATTTTTAGTATTAACATTTTTTCACAATGATATTTTACTGGTGTGTCATCAGCACTTTTTTACTGCTTACATCTCTGAAGGAACTATAACATTATGGTCTACTTGTCATCGACCATAATAAATTTCCAGCTGTTGGGTAATCTCAAAGTTTGGACTATAATTTCAACTATAGACTCATTATTCCACTCTAGGAATGTCAGGTTCATTAAAGGGGATGCAACTGTATTTCTATATGTCCTGCTTGAAAAATAGTAATTCCTGAACTTTGGTTTTTTCCTTACACAGAACTCATGATTCAGTAGTTTGTTCTGAATCAACAAAGTGTTTAAATGCTTTCTTTTAGATGTTTCCAAATTGACACTAGTGTGGAATTTAAGTTCATTTTTAACTGTTTTAACTCTATGGGAGTGAAGCTATGATAATTTACACCAGCCCACAATATGTCCATACTTATGGACATTATCATCATAACATACTGGTTTTGTGGAGTGGTTATAATTACATGTTAAGAACTTTTGACAAGAGAGGAAGAAAAGAAGCTTTTGAAAGACAGAACTAATTATTTCACTTTAAAACAACTTGGCAAGGACCACCTGCTGCAAGAAAGCACCAAGAGAAGCCCTTATCATACAAATTAATTTCCTGAGATACATAAAAGACTCAATATTTAAAGTGTGTTGTTTGTTAATGTCATTGTTTAATGAAGATAACAATAGTAAGTCAAGTGGAGCACCTTTCATGCTGAATGGCAATAGTGATAGAAGAGTCACAGCACAAAATACTATCAAAATACTCAAGTTCTTATCTAACCAAAAGTAACACTGGCAGAGAAGTTATTAGAACATTGTACTCTGGAAGTGCTATATTTGGAAATAACCATTTTTAGACTATTATCGCAGCATAATTGATTCAGTATTTTCCCCTGTCTACAATTAATTTAGAAATACTTTCTGTGAAAAATAATCCTATTTAAAAAATAGGTAAGCAATGATTTCATTCTGTTAAGACAATAAAATTTAATTGCAAATAATCAGTTAATATTCTTAGACTTATTTCTCTTCACCTTTCTAGAAAAAAATCTTCAATTTAATATTTCTCAACTATGACATGGAATCATCTAACAGGTTTTCTATATCCATATTTAAGCAACTGCACATAGGTTGATTTGCAAGGGTGTGAAACATTCAAAGTCCCCTTAGAGGGGTGCAACTTCTCAGTAACACCATTCCAAGATCATTTTCATAGGTTAAATACAGATATGATTGTCAAACAAAGCACTGGTCATGCAGAACTCCAACATATTGGCTGTGATGTGTCAAAACAGTCAGAAACAACTTCTTCATGCTACCAGTGTTCTAAAAATAACATCATAGCTGTTTAAAATACTGATATTTTCCATTAACACTTTGTATTTTGATGAGAAGAAACACTCATGAAAACGAATTAAAATTATATTTTTCTATTCATTTGATAGGAAATATACTTTTCATGGAAAAATGGAAAAAGAATACAATTCTCAGAAATAAAGAACAGTGTAGAACAATATTTTAAATATATCTAAGCTATGCTACAAGAAAAAGGATAAATTCTTTATAATCACTCCAATAAGTGGTTTTAAAATTGAGAGACTTAGAAGTATTTAATCCCTTGAGTCTTTGAGAATTTCATAGTCCCTTAGGTGTCTAAATTGCATTCGCAAACTTCCCCTACCTTTAAGTCCATTAATGGAAGTGAAAGTTGGTTTCTTTTCTAAATCATTCCCATGTGTTTGAAAATGTTACCTCTGGCTAAAGAATTACTGGAGCTGTTTCATGACAAAGATTTCTTGTTTAGCTTTTTCTTTTTTGTGGTGTTCTCAGTAAGAACAAAAAAGCAGAGGGGAAATGTAGATGTCCAAGAGAATTTCCAAGTTAAAAAGATGGATTTTCTGTTCTCATCTGGACACAAAAATTTCTGCTAATCTTTGACAATATGTTTCACTGAAGTATGTTGGTTGTTATTTTCTTCCTTCACGGTAAAACCACAAAAGTATATTAACTGGTGCTTTCATTTTTCAGTATGTGATTCTGAGTGCAGAATTCAGCCTTATAAAGATCTGTAGTTGCTGATAAGAATTAACAGTGTTAAAGATATGCTTGGCCTATGGTGACATAGACATTTATATTTCATATAAGACACAGACAAGAATGACAAATGTTCATTCAAGTATTTGATTGCTAAGGTGAAAAGCTGTTACTTAATCAGGAAGGTAAATTGCAAGATTCAGACCTTTGCAGTGAACAGAGAAATAGGATGAATCAAAACAAACAGCAGGCTGTGCATCTTTCCAAACCAAAAGGAAAAATACCCACATCTACGTTAATCCAAATACAATGTAGACCGATAAATATACAACCCCAATAGAGAAGATATAGCCTTTACTTTAGGGTTAAGGATGCAGTGGAGGAAAGAAAAGAACAATAGCATAGATTATGTGGTGTTTATCATCTTTAGAAATATATAGCTAGAGTTAAGCAAAGCAAATGTGCACAAGAGCTGTTCTTTCATTTATGGCAGGCATATTTCCTTTGCTGATATCAGACAACTGAATCTTGTAATATGAAACTGCAAATGCTACTTCAGTAAATCAATTCACCAGAGCCTAGATGATTAAGTAGGACTGAAGTCTTACTTCCAAAAGGAAGCTCTGAAGAAAGATTAAAAGTGTATGTCCTTTCCCCAACCAAACCAAACCAAAAGACAAAATCAATTGGTTGGTGTTTAAAAAATAATATTCTTTTCTCTTTTCACCAAAAAGTAAAAAGAATCTCTGCCCTAACATTGTAGAATCCCTTTACTTAACCCCTTTGAATGTTAGAACTGATTATCTTTCCCACTGATCTATATGGGACACCGCATTTAAATGATAATCACAGAACAAACTACTAGTAGGCCAGTACACACAACCATGCACTCTCCAGCTCTCATCCCTTTCACAGACAGTGCTTCACACTGTTGGACTGAACACATGTTCACGGTTACTGTGAAAATCTCAACCTCATATAGTTTCCTACTTTCTGGAAGCCTATGATGTGCCATCAAAAAGTAAACACAGTGTCATTTCTGCAGATGAATAGTTGAGACAATGGAAGTAGCTGTTTTGACTAGTTATAGAAAAGAAGAAGCTGTTGCCCCAAAGGATAGCTGCAATGTTTCTCAGATGTTTCTTGTCTGGAAAAGCCAAACGGGTCAGAAATTTTGATCCAAAGAAAGAAGGTCGATACTGGAAGGCAACTTCCTGAAATCTAGGCAGATAACTGACAAGGGCATAATTCTCGTGTTTCAGAAAAACATCAAGCAAGGGCTGAAGGAAAGATAAAAGGAAACGTTTGAGATATATAAGTAAGTCTTATATTCTTCTGTGTTTGTATTTATACCTTGTCTTTTTCTTAAAATTTTCCCTCCCAGTTTTGCAGAGCTTTTGTTCAAGACAAATATAGCTATTACAGGTCTGCTATGATTTGGCAGCTCATGCCTTTCAATGACAAATGAGGAGGTGGAGAAATATATTTTTTAATTAAATAAAGTTCTGACATATGGTCAAACATACTTGAGCACAAGCACATAGAGTACAAAGGAGAAAAATAAGTTCTCTTCATCTTCTGTCAGTGTTGGAGGATTTTTGGCATATAAGGTCTAGCGTGAAAAAATTTCCCCTGGACTCCAATTATGCCTTAGAATGTACATTACAGGAACCGAGTCCTCAGTACAGAGGAATTGAGTCCTCAGTAAGATCCTACAATAGATCTGGTCATTACATGAAGCATTCTGTCAACAGATTCTGAACAGTAGATCAAAGCTGTCAAAGATAACCAGTGAGGACCAGACCCTCAAAGTGATGAGTTTGAGATACCTGAAAAAACAGATTTTCATCAGGTGACAAATGCTCTCTTTTAAAATACAGGATCTTTTAAGGCCTCTATTTCCTTTACTTTAAACTAGAAACCCAGAAAGAGACACCATAAATCATTGTCTTAAGTCTGGGGAGAGGTGAAAGCTTTGCAGTAAGGTATGATTGGAAGAATTTTATTGCTGCATTATGATATAGAATGTTATGTCTACTTTAGAAAATGAAGCTCAGGCAGGATAAGTATTTTACTAAAGTAAGAAAACTGTTGATAAATAGATCACTAGTGCCTTCCCCTGTTCCTCAGCTTAAAACCTTATATATCATGTTTCTCTTATAGCTAAAGCAAAGCAATGAAATCATTACGTGTTGAAAAAGTAGGAGCCAGCAATTTATAATTGTTGATGACTGTTACAATGGGAAAAAAACCCTCTGTTGTACTTCTGATTCATTTTCATGATCCATTGACCAGCTAGTATGAGAAGCATCATTAATGAAGCATGAGATTTCATGCAGTTTGGCCACCCAGCAGGAGATATGCTTCATCTTATGCCGCTTCTCTTTTTACTGGCTCCTACACCCAGGAAAGTCAATGTGTTAAGGACACATTAAAAGTAAGATATGTATATATTATTCAGTCTTCTTTGGATATCACTGACAACTATCATAATGCTTCTTAGAGTGACAGCTTTCAGCAGAGCATTGCCCTGTGAAATAGAGTACAGAGCCACACACTGTGAAAGGAAAAATGTAAAATCAAAGGACTTTCATAACAGCTATTATTCAGTGAGGTTTTAGATCTTTTTAACAAAAGCATACCAGGACTTTTTCTCTCTCATAAGAAGCTAGTACTGGAAACAAATAAGTTTTTATATATCAAGTCAGCAACACAATTAAAAACACATAGAAATATTTTTGAAAGAACAGTCTCATAGAGACATGAACATGAATGCATGGGCACATGTGATGGAAATACTAGTCATGCCATTGTACATATACTTACCTATATTTTATTCTTCAACCATTATAGGGAAAAAAATCCTTTATGATGTACAACAGGTGCATAATTATGACCAAAATGTTATATATAGTTCAGTACCCAAGACTCTTTGCAAAGCATTTCATTACTGCCCTCTGCATATCCTGGTCATGTAAGATGAAGGATGAACCTGAGTTTTGTTGAAATACTCATGAAAATTAACAAATGGTGTCAAGGAATTTCTTGCTTAATCTTGGCATTAATTTCCATTTTAACATCCCAAACTTGAATTTTCAAAATTCTGCTGAATTACTGTACTGGAAATAGTAGAAAAAATGACAGAGGAAATCATTGAGGTGGGACCAGGCGTCTGGGGGATGTGTGGCAATAGTTATGCCTCCCCAAGCTTACATGTAAGATTGCAAAATCAGGAAGGCATCATTTTATACTCTGTTCATTGCAATAGAAAGAGATGATGTTCACCATTTTGGTTTTGTGGTTGTTTTTTGTTGTTTGGTTGGTTGGGGTTTGGTTTGGTTTGGTTTGGTTTGGTTTGGTTTGGTTTGGTTTGGTTTGGTTTGTTGGGGGTGAGTGGGGGTATTCGTGTGAAGCCTGTTTGGACGAGTAGGGTTATGCGTAGGCTGTAAGTTGCGGTG
>JAAGNO010003153.1:20552-32199 GCA_033439905.1 Ceryle rudis | reverse complement strand
AAAAATTTGTTTTTCTCTTCCTCTCTTTTTTTTTTTTTTTTTTTTTTTTTTTTTTTTTTTTGGCACATGGGGGCATATATTAGTATTCCAAGCAATGTTCTAATCCAATTGTCAGAAAATATTTAAATTTTTAAAAGAAAATTCTTCCATGCTATTTCTGTCTCCAGTAGCAGAAAGTGCTGGGAGGTTCAAGAAAAATCTGTTTTCTAGACATTTTCATTTCAATATTACATAGAGTAAGGTGGCTAGTAGCTTTGGAATCTGTAGTGACAAAATTACCAAGTAACATAGAACAACAGGATTTTTAGGGACAGGTGGCAGTAAATAAAAGCAAAATGTGAACAAAACAAAATATAGAAGGAAGGTGTGGTTCCCAAGAACAACAAAAGGAAAATTTTTCTCTTAGTTCTTCTTTCCAAAAAATTACTTACATTAAGAAACCCATTGATGCAGTCATAAACATTAAATTAAACTTAGTAATAACATTTACTAAAGCATGACAAGGTCACAGTGGACTGGAGGGTAGCAAATGTGATGCCCATCTACAACAAAGGCCAAAAGAAGGATCCAGGGAGCTACAGACCTGTCAGACTGACCTCAGTGCTGGGGAAGCTCATGGAGCAGATTATCTTGAGTGCCATTACACACTATGTACAGGACAACAGGATGATCAGGCCCAGTCAGCATGGGTTTATGAAAGGCAGGTCCTGCTTGATGAATTGATCTCCTTCTATGACAAGATGAACCACCTAGTGGATGAGGGAAAGGCTGTGGATGTTGTCTAGCTGGACTTCTGTAAAGCCTTCGACACCATTTCCCACAGCATTCTCATGAGAAACTGGCTGTTCATGGCTTGGACGGGTATATGCTCTGCTGGATAAAACAGTGGCTGGATGGATGGGCCCAAAGAGTGGTGGTGAATGGAGTTACAACCAGCTGGCAGCTGGTCACAAGTGGTGTTCCTCAGGGCTTAGTGTTGGGACCACTTCTGGTTAACATCTTTATCAATGTTCTTTATGAGGAGATTGCAAGCAGCCTCAGTAAATTTGTAGATGACACCAAGTTGTGTGGGAGTGTTGATATGCTTGAGATTAGAGAGGCTCTACAGAGGGAATTGGACAGACTGGATTGATGGGTTGACGTCAGCTGTATGAGCTTCAACAGGGCCAAGGGCTGGGTCCTACACTTAGGCCACAACAACCCCCCACAAAGCTACAGGCTTGGGGAGGAGTGGCTGGAAAGCTGCCTGGCAGAAAGGGACCTGGGGGTGCCGATTGACAAGCAGCAGTTATGAGCCAGTAGTGTGCCCAGGTGGCCAAGAAGGCCAACAGCATCCTGGCTTGTGTTAGAAATAGTGTGACAAGCAGGATCAGGGAGGTGATTGTCCCTCTGCTCATCATTGGTGAGGCCACACCTTGAGTACTGTTTTCAGTTTGGGGCACCTCACCACAAGAAAGATATTGAGGTGCTGGAGCGGGTCCAGAGAAGAGCAACTAAGCTGGTGAAGGGTCTGGAGAACAAGTCTTGTCAGGAACAGCTGTGGGAGCTGGGGTTGTTTAGTCTGAAGAAAAGAAGGCTGAGGGGAGAGGAGGTTGTTGAAAGGTAGGTGCTGGTCTCTTCTCACAAGTAACTAGTGACAGAACAACGGGGAATGGTCTCAAAATGTACTGGGGAGGTTTAAACTGGACATTAGGAAAAAAATTTTCACTGAAGGTATTGTCAGGCATTCAAGCAGGCTGCCCAGGGATGTTGTTGATTTGCCATCCCTGGATGTATTTAAAAACTGTATAGAATCACAGAATCACAGAATCCTCTAGGTTGGAAAAGACTCATGGGATCATCGTGTCCAACCATTCAGCCTACTCTACAAGTTCACCCCTAGACTATATCCCCCAACGCTACATCTAAGCGATTCTTAAACACATCCCAGGATGGCAATTCAACAACATCCCTGGGCACCACTCTTTCCATAAAGAATTTTTTCCTAGTGTCTAGTCTAAACCTACCTTGTTTCAGCTTGAAGCCATTACCTCTGGTTCTATTACTAATTACCCAAGAGAAGAGACCAGCACCAACCAGAGGTGGTGCTTGGGGATATGGCTTAGTGGTGGACTTGGTAGATTAGGGTTAATGGTTGGACTCGATGATCTTAAAGGTCTTTTCCAACCTTGATGATTCTATGATTGGTCACATTTCACTTCTTTTTTGATATACCCCTTATACATATAAGGGCTTGTGTTTAATAAAATAAATCCAGACCAGAGACAGACAGACAAGGTTTCATTTTGTACAGAGTAAATACATGATAATATCTGGGAACTAAATGGAGGCTATATTCACAAATGCTGAAGAGGTTCACAAACATCAGATTAACATTACTTGGGATGTTGCTGACACTGTAGTTCTGCTTTCCTGATAAGGGAAAAAAACAAATCAAGACTCAATGTTGAGATTGAAAAGACACACAGTAGATCTCTAATTTAAGCCAATTAGAATTACGAAAGCGCAACATTTTTGGACTAAACATCAATGAAAAAGAAAGTCACAAAAAAATTCCCTGACCTCTGGCTGACACAAAAGTGAATTCCACAGCAGAGAAACTGAAAACATGGTAAGGGTGTTTTCAAGGTCTTGCTTAGGCATGGAGATAATAATCTTACCTGACCAAGCAGTAAGGTCCTTCAGAATCAGCAATAAAGTAATACTAATTGAAGCAACTGAAGCAGTGCTTTCTGCAACAAGGCAGTTGAGAATCATAAGTAAAGAAGATCTAAAAAAGTTTTTGGCTTTCAGGACCAGACACTCAGACAATTGGTCTAGATTCTCCTAATTTACTCATTTTAAATTACAGTAGACAGAAAAATAAATCTGAGACCAGAAAGCAAAACCTACAAGATTACTGAGATACTGATTTGTATCTGAATATGTAACATTTCTTGCTTCTATGAACTTCCTAGTTGTTAAAAAGAGGTTATAACTCTATGCCTTGGGACCTGGACCAACTAAGTACAAGCAGAAAGGGCAAAAGCACAGACAGAGGTTTTTCCTTATGATACCACTAATCTCAGTCCCTTGGAACATGCTGACTTGTCCTCTAGTCTGTCCCTGATTGCAATGACTGTATAATAGTGAATTAATCAATTTACATCAGATTTGCATTAAAAATAAATATATTATAAGGACTATATATCAGTTCTTTGGCAATATAGAAAATATAAACTGGGTCATAATTTTTATGCTTTCTAGAAAGCTGAGAAGATAGGCTTTAGAATCACTGTAAGGGATGAAAACAGTTATGAACACAAAGAGTATGAATAATTTGCAGAAAGAAAAATAAAAATGTGGAGACAAGAGGGAATTAAAGTATGTGCTCTATAATGCTAAGACACTTAAAATCTTCTCCCAGCTTTCACTTTAACATGCATTGTTTCTAAATGTAGCACAAAACCAGAAGAATTCATGCTGAAGACCAAAGACAATGATATCAGGGTGAAATGATCCATCAAATGAATCTTAATTCTGATTAGCAATTATAGTCCACAGAGAAAAACTGCCCACTTGATTAAGAGCTGCTGTCAAGTAGGCTCAAGTTCAAAATTAAATTTTATGTTAAAAAAGTAGACACTGAAAAGGACTCTGGAGGTGAATTGTAGGGACTCAGGAGTAATCTTTAAATAAGAGCACAAGAGACTATTCTTATTTTGCTAAGAATTTCACAAGTGTATCATGCTTTTTGTTACACTTCTGCTCCATTCTCCAGGTTAAATTCTTTGCATACGTTTTCAACTTCAAATTTCTTTGCAAAGAACCTACACTGTGAAATCCTCAGACTAAGATGTGATGAAGAAACAGATAAGGAACAGAAAATGGGAGATGTATGGACCTCTCAAAGTTGGTTACTGGGTGATGAGTAACTAATGACATGCTATGCAATAGGATCAGAGTAAAAATTACTTCTGCTAAACTGGAATTTAAGCTAATCATACTAGTCAGTAGACTATACATTACATGACGCTAAACATGGTCACAGAGTGATATGTCAGTCATTTCTAAAAGTACCTCTCAGTCTTGTTTTAGATATGCATTAATGGGGAGGTTTTTGTGTCACGTGCAGAGAAAATTGCTTTAACTAAAAAAAAAAAAAAAAAAAAAATCCTTTATGGACATGCTCTGTTAGTCAAACTGAAAATCGTTCAATAAGTGATGACCCTGTTCATTACACCCCTTCAGCTTTTGGATAGAGATGTCACAGTGCAGATGCTTTAAATGATCTTTTGCACTTTCCTACATCACTTCAGTGCTAAGTGAGAGATTAAGTCTGATTATCTATAGTATTGACTTAACCTGAATTGATTCTGTATTGATGCAGACAAGTAGCGCTGTCATGTTTAAGGGTCAGGGCGGCCCCTTAGACCTACAACAGATGCTCTCTGTTAACCCCCCTTCCTCCCTGAAGGGGAAGAGGAAGGGAATAAGGGAGAGAGCCTTAGCAATTAGAAAAGGAAACTATAACAGCTTTAAAGAAAATAATAATAATAATAATGAAATATATATAAAACCATCACTGAACCCAACCCCTCTGACGGTAATTACATCACCATCACCAACTGGGCTCCACAGCAAACAGGAGCTGTGTTTGGGAGCTGGGTTCTGGTATTGGGTTCAGGAACACACTGATTGGGATCAAAGGCAGAATGGACAGAGTCCTCCTTGGATGTTCCAAGGAAGGAACCAAAAGAGGACTTGAGCTAAGCTGAGCAAAGCAGGCAAAGCAGTTCAAGAAGGGACAAGGACCATAGACCCTCCAGATCCCTCAGCTTTATACCAAATATTACATATATGGGATGGAATACCTCGTTGGTCAGTTTGGGATCACCTGCCCTGTCCGCTTCTCCCTGCAGGTGCAGCCTTTCACTTTCTGCATCCCCCAATGTGGTACACAAGATCCAGCAGTGGCCTTGGTCTGCACACCAATCCTTGGTAGTAACTCTAATCATGGGGTGTTATCACTGCCAGCAGCAGACACTGTCTGAGAAAAGAGGCTGCTGACTTCAGAAAGTGCAGTTAGTTAGAAGAACTGAGCTGAAAAGTAAAGTCACAGAACAGAGTTAGTTCTCACTCAAACCAGGACAAGTGCTTACGCAATTAATTACAATGTCTAACTTGTAAGACAGTAACTTCAGTTTATGGTTAGTTAAGAAACCTAAAACTAGTGGATTCTTTACTTGGCATATGTGTAAAATTTTGTATGTCTTTGTCATGTTTGGTCAGAAAAAAGAAATTAAACATATCAAATTCCCACTTTTTTACTATCAGTTATCCAAGAGAGGATTTATTTGACAACAGTTATTATCTATATTCTGTCTTTTAAAAGGTTCAGTATGAGAAGCAAAAAAAAAAAAAAAAAAAAAAAAGTTCAAATATCTTATCTTTGTAACTTCTGAAATAGATTCAGGTATTGTCCTATTGCCTGAAGGTGATACTTCAATCATGGGGGGTAAAAGACATTTTCCTTTATCAAGGGCTATTGTTGGGAATTTTAATATTTCAGCTGTCTAAAGGCCTAATCCATGAAAATAAATAGATTAATACACATTAACTCTGGTAAGCTTTGAACCAGCTCCTAAGCAGTGTCCCAGAAAAATGATCTATTTAACAAATAAAATAGAGCTTTGGGTCTACTCAGTCCATGAATTCTTTCTTTGGGGTGGCAGGCACCTTGTGAACCTTAGCCAGATTCACCTGTTTTGCTAGCAGTCTCACTGACCTTCAGTCCTGCTTCCTGTGTAGAAATGTTACGAAGACAATGCTTCCTTCTTATGCTAATGCATCAGTGCATTAATAATTATAATTAACCCTTATAGCTGGTATCTTCTCAAGATTTAGTATCTTTGACACAATAACAAGCTTGAGTTAAATACCTGTATAGATGGAGAAGTTTCAGTATTTAAACAGATGTCAGCAGTTTCTTAGGAAATGTAACTCGTGTTACATGATGACTGAAGAGTTTAAAAACTCTACTGCAGTAACAAAAAATGGCATGTGAGAAAAAAATAGATTGCAAAAGATACTTGGAAGTTAAGACTGAGAAATTAAAAACAAGAGTTGCAGACTCTGAAACTCTTTTCTAAGCTCAGAATTGGAAGCTGACTAACCAACACTCATTTTTTTACCAGAAAGATGTAACTTTACAAAGCAGAATTTAATACAGCCATTCTAACCAGGCACAAGCATCCCAAAACAAACCTCATCAGGCTGCTTATTTTTGGAAATTAATGTGTTCCTACATCTCTAAAATGCTGAAGTTCCCAATGAGTTCCCTGAGAGATTGAACAGGCCCAAAGCAAGTATAAATCAGTATATTTTGACCTTTTTGTAACTACTACAGTTCTAGCCCCGGTTACTGTTTCTACCATAAGAAAAGTCAGAAAAGAGGAAAAATGGCACTGTCTCTTGAACAGTTGTTTCTTAATGATTTCATCATCTTTTTAATACTTGATTCCTTTCATTGACTTCAAGTGCTATTTTCATAGGCACCATGCATTGAAGCATAGACCTTTCCAGTTTCATTTTTCCTAACACATGAGATTAATGGCAACAAATGCCAGTGACAAATGGCAACAAAGGAAGTGTACCCCACAGTCAGGCCAATGGAACAAGGTGCCTATGAGCAAGGGCATTCTTCCCCTAGAATGAAGATCCATACCTTCCCTGTGGGATGTCACTGATGAGCAGTGGGTGGCACATGAGGTCACATAGCGAGACACAGGTCCTACTATAATATGACACAAATGCACAAGAAATATGAGGGGTTATGTCTTGGGAAGTAGAAGCAAGTCTATTGAGAAATGCCCAGTGAGTAATGACTGCATGGGTGCCAGTACGCTGTTAGGACACACAGAGAAGCTGGAGAGACTTCCAGAGATGTCACTGGGAGGTGAGTCTGAAATTCTCAGTTTGGAGTGGCAACTACAAGGTTTGGTTTGGATAAAATTCTAACCTACATTAATTTCATATTTCACTGCGTATCTCAGTACTAGCTTCCAAATCTTTCAGGGAGTGTTTCTTTTGTTGGCTTTTTGGTTTTGTTTTTTTTTAACAACTTAAAAAGAAAAAAAGTACATCCTAAGTTTCAATATTGAACTATGATTTTCTGTGTAGCTTAGATTCATCCTAGGGAATGAAGTCTCTGTGGAGACTACCCACTAGCTCTGTGTACAGTCACACCACTTCTACTGTGCTTATATCTGGTCCATTATTTTGGTTTTGATTAAAAGTTGTAAAAGAAACCTGTTGGGTTTCTGTGAAGGGTAAGAAGTTTTCCTAGCCTTTAACTCATTTCTTCTCTTAAACAAAAACATTTTGTGTGTTAAAAGCTGGCAACAAGATCTTAGTCATCCCTTGTCAGCAATTGGATTTTACATGTTTTTTTAGTACTTGAAGTACATGGTTAGAGACCAATTTCTTACAAACTTTAACTATAAAAGTAATTACTTGAAGCTAAAGAACTGTAAAGAGCTGTTTGCTAAAATATCCATCAATTCATTTATAGTTATTGATAGAATGAATGTGTCAGAAAATCTCTTTCTTGAAGAACAGGGAAAATGTATATGTTATGGTTATTTTTTTCTGAGAGTGTATTATATCACTTCAAGCTACATTATGAACTCTGTTTTCATTTCTTTTTGGATAAATCATCTCAGCTATATTGAGCATAAGAGCTGAACACTGAAAATAGTTGAATAGTTGTATAATGTAACAGCTTTAAGACTACAGCCACAGGAAAACTTCATACTATTTCATCCTAAGGGACATTTCAATCATCACAATAATGCAAAGTTTTTGTCAGATTGCCATCTTTAGGCAGGGAGGTTCAAGATACTCTTAAGCTAACTGCTTAAGAATATGGGCAGTTGGTTCTGTTAATGCTATAGAAATTAAAAAAATGGTAGGCAGTAATAACTGGAAAGCTTGTTATAGAAGCTTACCAGAAGAGGTAGTAACTATCTGACCTATCACAGTTACTGCACTTTTTAAAGAAGTTTAGGAGTGTAATGTGACAAGTTCCATTTGGTAGCTTTTCACTGGTTGGAGTCAAAGAAGTTGCAAAATTTTTTAAAGAAGTGTATTGATATGGTTGGGGTTTTTTTAAATAAAACAAATAATAAAAATGTTGGACCAAGTTCTACCCTTAATCTTATGTTATATTACCAGTCAGTGGGTTTGCGTGGACACAGCTGAAGAAAAGCTTTTGAAGATAAAAAGATTAAGAGGCTTTAATTTCGTGGGTATAAAGCATGTTAGTTGAGTTTAGAGAAGTTCCATGTTGAACATACCATAGCTCATTTGACCTGCACAGAGGGTTTTCTTGATAGAGTGTGTGGTGAAAGTGCATTATTTAATTATAGACTGTTATTTTAAAATATTTTATGAAAACATGGATTCTTATCTAAATAGTCCATGAAAAATTAGGTGAAACAATTGCAATGGTGTCTAAAGACACCACAAACAGAAAATTTACTTAAAAACTTTAAGCTTCCTGAAAGGTAAATTTGTTCATTTTCATGTAGTTTTCTTCTCAGTGATGGGTCCCAGATTTTCAGTTTGTAGAGGGGAAAAACCCAACCCACAAAGTAATTTTGTACAGTAGGTTAAATATATATGGAACACTCAAGATCAGACAATCAGACAAGATTACATCTGCCTGGAGATAAAAACAACAGACATTAAAGAGGGAAAAGAAAAGCCAAAGGAACAGACATATTAAAATAGATTCCTTCAAAGCTTCATGATTCACTGCTGAAACCAATGTTCACATGATCTGCATTAGAACAATGGAATTTGTACCAAGGCAAAGCTGGAGCTTCTTCCATGGCCTAAGAAGCCAGAGCCCAGCATGAAATTCGCACAGAGTCCCTGAAGACCTCTTTGTCAGGTGGTGAGGAGGCCCTAATTTATTCAAGGAGGCCCTAATTCATTCATTGCATGTATGCTCTGTGATGGTCTTACTCTTGCAGTTGCTCTTGTCACAAATTCCTTAGAATACACCACAGATAATATTTTCACAGATGTAAATAAAATCTCATAGAGCATTATTATCTATAACAGCTCTTGGATATTATTATAATGTAAGTTTATGAGTTGTTTCCTAAATATGTATGTATCTATATGCTTATATGCATACACGTGTGGTTTTTTGCTTGTTTGCTCTTTTGTATTGTGAAGCTTCTATATTTGTATATTGGTAACAGAACACAGATCAGAGCTTTGTCCAACTTTTGTGATTACTATAACTTAATGAAATCCACCCAGGAAACAAATGTGAACATTTGCATACATCTGGGTATAAAAAACATGTTATTACAAAAATGATCACTAATTGCACATAAAAGGCCATAATTAGCTGTATTTACATTTTGGTACTAACGGGAAAGGGGAAAATTAATATTTATCATTCCTTCCTTAAGTTAAATTTGAAAAAGATCGTAACTGAATTTTTGCTTTATGTAGAGTATTTTTGCATGCTTTTATACAATAAATATCTGTTCCTTTTCCCCTTTATAATGAGGAGGAGGGTCATACAGTATATCCGAAAATTCACTTTGAAATGAAGTAATTTCTCTGTATTGGCAATACCACAAATGCAAACAGTTTGCATAGGAAATGCATCAAATGAATTTCCTACAGCAGGTAGAGCAAACGGGAACTGTAGTTCATATTCAGAAGTAACTGAGAGATCTGGTAAATGTAATTTTAGTAGTTCTAAACATTGAGTGGGCTCCCAACTTTAAACAGTTTATCCACATTGAAGTGTTTTAGGACTTTGTTCTACAAAGCTGACTAAACACTGTGGCGATAAGAAAATTCTTATATACTTGAGAAAAATATATAATTAAAAAAAAAACCTTGAAAAAGGCAGTGCTATACCACCTTTCATAAGCAAAAGTAATATGAGAAGCACAACCTGTTTCATATTTCTCTTCTCATAATTGCAAACTTTTTGTGCACTCAATAAAACTGATTTGAGGACATCATTACAACTGGAATAGCTTTTGGTACACTTGCACAATCTAAATGAAAAGTCTGATTTTCATCAAGGTAGATATTCCAAAATCATCAGATGTCTACCTAAATTCCAGGACAATGTATACTGAGTGAATGTCATTACAAACAAGAGTGATCTTTCAGTTTTTACTTGGTTACAGCTCTATTTTAGCAGAGGGATAGATTGTCATATCTGCAAGACCACTTTTAAATAACCTGATGTTT
Source organism: Ceryle rudis (assembly GCA_033439905.1). Taxonomy (NCBI): domain Eukaryota; kingdom Metazoa; phylum Chordata; class Aves; order Coraciiformes; family Cerylidae; genus Ceryle; species Ceryle rudis. The sequence goes on along the minus strand of JAAGNO010003153.1, from coordinate 21,930 downwards.
TTACACAAAGTCACAAGAGAAGTCAAAACACCTATAAAAAGGCCTTCAGAGAGTCAGAACTTACCTTTTTTCCACTATATTATCTTTTCTAATAAAATATCTTTTCTCTTCCAACAAACTTTGCCTCTCTAAAAAACAAATAACCTTGTATTTAAGCTAAATAATGTAATATCTGTCTCTAGCAAAGCCTATCTCTTCTGTGAATATGATAAATACCCTTGGCAAAACCTTGGCAAGGAGATTAAAAGATGGTTAAAACTTTGGTGCCTGAGGTGGAATGGAGTTTTAGAAAATTTAGGTAAACCATCTGACTGTAACTGAATTGCTCTTTATCTGTGGGATTGTGTTCCAGTTTCAGTGTTTATTAGTCAAGTGCCAGTTTTGTCAAAAAGATCACTGCTGTTGGCAACACTGATTCAAAATGTGCTCAAGAGGTATCCAAATATTTAGAATCACAGATGGTACTTTAGTAGCTTCATCCTAGTTAAAGAATAAAATTTGGCAGTACACAGTATAGATGAGATACTAAAATTTGCAGTTTGCTGCATGTTCAACAGCTAATTTTCATCAGAAGTGTTTTAAATATTTTGTTAAATGAGCCAAGTTCACTCTTTCATTTGTGCTCAAACCCCTGATAAAGTAAATGGACTTTCTGTGGAAATATCTGATAGCAGAATCTTGGCTTGAAGAAATTTTTGTAGCAGCTACAAGAAAGTGAATGACCATTCAGGGTGTTTATGGGATTCCTGGCCACTTGTTCTGCCTAAATGATGTATTCATTGACTAGTGTCTGATTTACTTCTCTCTACAGTGCCAGAAAAATAATCAGTGTAGAATAAGATAGAGGTATGTGTTATGAGAAAGAATGACATGACAAAGGAAAACAATGCTGAAAATTAGAATTTTGTCTAGAAGGGTAAGAATTGTCATGAAAGGGTGGATTAAACAACAGCTTAACTGATTTGAACATTAATATTGTGAAGTATAGAACACAAAAGATAGCATTTTCTTAATTTTCAGGAAAATAATACCCAAACGAATCAAAACCCAGTCATTTAATTTCCAATATGCAGTAGATCAATAAGTATATTAAGAAAAATTCAATATCCAAGATTTGTAAACCGAACCTTTCATAGAATCATAGAATCATTAGGGTTGCAAAAGACCTCTAGGATCATCACGTCCAACCTTCATCCTAACATCTATCTATCCATTAGACCATAGCCTCAAGTGCTACGTCCACTCATTTTTTTAACACCTCCAGGGATGATGACTCCACCACCTCCCTGGGCAGCCTGTTCCAGTGCCTAACCACTCTCTCAATGAAGAATTTCTTCCTAATATCTAAACCTCCCTTGACACAACTTGAGGCCATTTC
>JAAGNO010003153.1:5262-20452 GCA_033439905.1 Ceryle rudis | reverse complement strand
GACTAAACAACCCCAGTTCCCTCAGCCTCTCCTCATAAGGCATGCTTTCCAGACCCCTCACCAGCTTTGTTGCCCTCCTCTGGACCCACTGCAGCACTTCAATGTCCTTCTTGTACTGTGGTGCCCAAAACTGGACACAGTACTCAAAGTGCGGTCTCACGAGTGACGAGTACAGGGGCACGATCACCTCCCTACTCCTGCTGGTCACACCGTTTCTGATACAGTCCAGGATGCCGTTGGCCTTCTTGGCCACCTGGGCACACTGCTGGCTCCTGTTCATCTGGCTGTCCACCAGCACCCCCAGGTCCCTTTCCGCTGGGCAGCTTTCCAGCCACTCCTCCCCAAGACTTTAAGACTACCAAAAGTCTTCCAGGAAAAAGGAAATACATAGTGCAGTTATGAAGGATTTAATAGTGTTTCTTGGTAGTATTTTAAAAGTATTTAAATACATTGAAAGAAAATAGTCGTTGGACTCGATGATCTTCAGATGTCCGTTCCAACCCCTAACATTCTGTGATTCTGTGATTAGGCTTCTAAATTCCATCATTTCAGTTGCCCTGAAAATTTCAACCTGATTCTAATCTTTTTGCATATCATGGATAAGATTTTATTTCACCAAAGAAATTTTAAAAGATGTTATGTATTTTTCACAATCCTTTCATTGACAGATAGCAAGCAGAGTGCAAATTGTTTAGGAACATTTTCAGTGTCTTTTCTCAATCTAGGTATAAAATATGAGCATCTAAAATCAATATCTTTATTTTTCACTTCCTTATTTGTTTCATTTCAGTACAATTCCTAAGTATATTAACAACATTGCTTAAATTAAATAGCACATTGCTTTAAATACAAAAGTGGACTCAAAGCAAATGAAAAGAGATATAAGAGACAAAATGTGAACGCCCACATGAAAATATTCAATCAAGTAAGCTGCCATACAAAATCAACTTTTCATAACCTGCTAGTATCAATTATATTATTAAATCAAAAATATTCAGAGAACATCTTTCTTAACTGTGAATGTTTGTCCTGATACCACACAGGGTAGATTAGAAGTCCTACAAGATTAATATAAAAGTATTAGAGAGGAAGCAAAACATGTACCTTGACAAGGTAGAGTTACGATGTCAATATATTCCCAATTAAACAATTCCCTTTCTTTAGAACTGGAGGATATTTCAACTTTTTCCATGTTATTTCAGTTATTTAAACACTTTGCAGGAGCTCTGATAAATTGTACTGAAAAATTTTCTTTATGTCCTGATATCAACTGTATTTTTACATTACAGAAAAAAGAAAGGAAAACGTATGTTATGGGTCTTGCTTCCAGCTAAACACCAAAATGCACAAAGTATTGAAAAAAGAAAGATAATGTGCTATAAAAAGGACAGGTGTAAACACTCTTCCATCACACAGAACTATCTATCGATTTATCCCCTAAAGAATGAGAAAAGTATTTCTAGGAAGGTTATCAAGTTTTCACAGTGAAGGAAAATATAATGCCTAAAAAAAGGAATATGAGTAAATATATGTAAATAGTACAATAGTAAAGTTACATGCATGTTTCTCCTGCTTCATGGTAGAAATCCTAAGTTTTAGTATGCATATATTTTTGTCTTGACTTTAAACTTAATTTCTTTTCTGAACTGATTACCAAAGAAAAAATATTTCTTAAACACACTTTGTAAATAGTTTTCGTTATGCATTTCATTTTTATCTCCTTCCTGTACAAAGTCCCTCTGTGTAGTGTGTAAACATTTCTTTTTTCTGTGTGGCAATTGCTTTAGGACTCTGTGACAGCCTTGTTGCTATGAGCTACCTTTTTGTAAGAGTATACTTTGAAATAAAACAGATCTGGATTAAGTGAAAATACAGAACAGTGTGCAAACAGGGCCTTGAGGTATTGTATCAAAAGTACAGAAAGCAGAACAGTCTTCTAAAGATCTAATATGTTAGTTTTGGGGTCATACTTTCAGAAAGACTGGATGTTCTAAAAGCTTTTCGTCCTTTTTAGATGTTTATTTAAAGAAGTAAAAAGTTTTAAAATAGTTTATTTTTTTTCAAATTGAATGTTTAATTTATTTTAGTATAGTTGAGTATCAAAAGAAACTCAAATAAAAACAAATCACTGAATTTTAGGTTCAGGTAAAGTAGAGGCTAATAGAGTTTATCTGGTAACACTTTTAAGTTCTTTCACTACAGTAACAACATTATTCCATATGGCAATAATCAATGAGGTTAATTATGATGAATAAAAAATGCCAAATTCTATATTAAGGATAGGAAATTGAGGTGGTATTTATTTATTTATGTCATATTCAAAAAATATATTCTTTTTACTGATGGAAATTTCAATTTGTTTGTTGGATATTCTATTAATGTAACTGTAATGCACAGATAAAAGCTAAAGAACATTTGCATAGCTTTAGGTTCTTTTAGGTATTTTTTCACAGCCTTTCCCCATCTCTTTGTTGTCATCTGAAGAAACAAAACTGCATTTGCAATACTTAGAAACAGATCATTGACATTCCACTGCTGTACTTGCACTTACTGTTGAATTTTATCTGGGAAAAATATGTTTATGATGTATGTCTTTCATGTAAGGAAGCACTCTAGGGAAGCAGGAAAAAAAACTGAGAACAGGGTAATAATAAAAAAAAAAGAATCAATTGTTATTTAATTAATTTATTTAAGATTTTATTAATGTTACATTAGTTCAAGCGGTTAAAAATCAATGAAAGCCATATATTTATCTCAGAAGGTGATATTAATGTCATCACCAAAACCACAAAGGCTCATATGTCTAGAGAAATTACTGATTACGTTAGGTACATTTATGCAGACAACATAAGTACTCTTAACATTCCTTGTTTCAAAATGGAAAAGAATTTATTTATTACCTACCTGAGGTTCCAGGGTGAAAGCTAACAAAGAGTGAACCAGAGCTAAAATATTCTTGCTTCATGGCATAACCATTTCAAAACATTTCAAAACAAAATTCACTATTTTTCCCGATTTTCCACATGAGGAAGGATGGATTAAATTATGAGTTTGCACTTGTCATCAAGCTATCTTGCTTTCATAAGTGGTGTCATTATTGGCTTCCCCTGAACAGAGATCTTGTACCTGCTAGCTTCTCATTGCAGAGGAAGCTGAAAAGCTGTCTAACATGTAGGTTTCACATATCTGCAAGAAAGATCTGCCATTGGGATCACTAGCTCCTACTCAGGAGAAAGCTTTTCTCATATAAAGAAACATTTTTCCTCTCTTCAAGATAGGAGTTTCTGTTTTTCAGCCTCCAGTGAGTTCAGAATTTCCTGAAATTCATTGCCTTTTTAAGGTCCAAATCAGCATAGGGACTCATTTGGCACTCCAGTGAGCAACATCTTTCTCCTGTAAGCAATAGGTAGGCTGCTTCTAAGGCAGGTTAAGTGCAGCACGATAACAGAGCTGGGCCACAGTCAGGTGTATGTGAGCCTTATTCTGAAAGAAAATCTAATCTTTAACCACCTAAAGACATTATACATTGCAGGTGCAGCTACACTACCAAATAAAATGAGGCTAGGACCATTCTTTGGCCCTGCCTCCACCAAAACAGAGTGGCCACATCAAAACTGTCCATTAGAAATGGTCCAGGACTATTCCCTGGCCCTCTTCAGTTTATGAATATAGATACCTGTACTGGTAAGCAATCATCCATAATATTAAATCATTTGAGTAATCTCTCAAACAGTTAAAGGCTGGTGCCCAATTGCTGTCTTGTGTCTGTGACCATTTTTGGAGGAGTATATGTGCCAGTCGTTATTCCTAAAGGGCATCCTGGTTACAGCCACTCTGATTTAGGAAGTCAAAGAGTTCATTTGTACTTAGCTTCTCCCAGAGCGAGACTGAATGTATTATTATTATTATCATCATCCTCATTATTTTAATTAGCACAGACATAGCCAATGCCAATGGTAAAGTAAAGTACTATAGGCACCTACCTTAAGGGAATATCAATACTAATAAGTTAAGCAGTGGCAGAGAATGTTCCAGGCTCTTAACTTGGTTGTCCTTGCTATTGAATTGTTAATACAGCTCCTAAATCAGTTTTAGCCTGTACTAAGCTTTGATGTAAACAGTTCCAAGGCACAGCTCAATTGTTAGTATGGGTCAGGAACTAATTAATCCCAGCATGCAGTTTCACGTTTCACAAGGAAGAGACCTTTATCATAGGGATGTTTTCGTGTCTGTGATGACTGACATCAATGTCACCACACAGTCTCAGACATATGTAATTTACTAATTAAAACACAGTTATTCTTTTCCCTCTACTTGGGAAGTTTCTGAGGGTGGTGAAATTTGTGTAGTTGCTTTATAGCACAGTTTTACTTCTGAGTTTGAAAGAGAAAACACCTTAGCAGAGTTGTACATCAATCAAAATAGCTATATATTGAAAAAATGCGCTATTATGAGACAGAGGGAATTTGTTGTGCAAAATAGCCACTGTCTACAAAAGTATGCTGCTAACTTCAGAAAATGTGGTTAGTTAGAAGAGACTGAGCTGAAAAGTAAAATCAGTGAACAGAATTAGTTCTGTTCTCACTCAAACCAGGACAGCAAAGAAAGAAAATTGCAAACATTTGATAGTTAAACCTGTGAAATCAACATAGCCTCATAGTAATGTCAATAAAAATACATTATTAATTCAAGTTTAGCACTGGCATTGATGCTGCATAACTTTGCCAAGCAAAGATAAGATTCAGATGTTTTTCTCATCTCTTACGATCCATTCCTTTGCTCTGGTGCAGTTAGTGGTTAAGCTCTAGTTCATGTCTTGGGCAGGTTAATAGATCTTGAGACTTCATTTACCACTAAGATTTCACACCATTTTAAGTTTAATACATAGCTTCATGTTGACAGTTTAATGGTCAAAGAAGAAAAGAGTTAGCTTACTTTTAACATCTAAACATTCTGACCTTTCTTCCATGGCCACAAAAATGAATTTCAGCATGGCTTTTCTGATGTGTCTTTGTGCATATGTGGCAATGTCTAACACAGCTGCCCATGTTTACATTATAACCCTTTCAAAATATTTTCCTTATCTTTTTATTTTGCATAGCCTCAGCAAGACAGGGAAGCTAAGCAAAGAAATTCTCCTTTTCTTACCTTTTTTTTGGTTGTCAACCTTCAAAGTCCTATTACCGATCATCTGACAGGAGGGGAATCTCATGCAAGTTAAACATTCAACATTCTCTTTGGCTTTTACCAAGAGAGGGACTTGGGGATTGGTTTATTTTAATGAATGTGTCAGACCTGAGAGTGTTCACCATACGCCAACTTTTGCCAGCAGTAGGTCAAATGATTAAATCATTGTATTAATGAGAGAGAAATGTCATCCCTTCACATTACATAGAGATACTTCACCTTCTAGCCTTGTAAACACTGTAATTGGCTCTTTTCAGAAGAAAATTAATTATTTTCTTGACTCTGTTTTAACATATGAAGGTAAAAGAGAAATTTGCAGTGTGGATAAAACCCTGCCAATATCAAGGAAGTTAGATTTTTTTAAAGTAGGGGAGAGAGCAGTTCAACTTTCAGGCTATAAACAAAATAATTATCTTCATTTTCAGATGCTTGAAATGTTACAAAACATCATGTTTTGTTTTTATAGACATGCTTGTGAATATCATACTAAATGTTTTTAATACATGCTTCTAAAAGGTAATGATTCTGCTGAATCCTTTCAGGACCTCAGAAGAAAGTGTAAAAAAGAAGAAAAAATTAAAATATCATTGATCAATATTTTGTATTTTGTGCCAATTAGAAAAAACCCTACATGAAATAATGTGAAAGTACTCATTTAAAGAGGTTTAAACTAGCTTCAAATGGGGAAAGGGATAAAATTAGGCAGACTAGTGATAAGCTATGGGATGACATGACAATGTTTGATGGACAATGTGCTATTGAGGTCTTCACTGTGCTCCATAGTGTGCTTAGTACAGTGGAGTGCACTTGAAATGTTTGTACACTAATGCACACAGTATGAGGAATAAACAAGAGGAACTAGAAGCTTTGATTGTGACATCATTGATATAAGCAATACTTGGTGAGAAGAGTCCTGGAACCGGAGTGTTGTGATGGAATGTTATATGCTCTTCAGGAGACACAAACAGGACAGGCAAGATGGAAGGGTAGCACTATATGTACAGGAGGGGCTTCACTGCACAGTACTTGCAGTTGGGGAAGACATGGTTGAGTACTTCTGGGTAAGGATTAGGGGAAAACTTAATAAAGTGGATGGTTTTTTTGAAATCTACTATAGATCACCCAGTCAGAATGATGGCACTGATGTAGTATTCTATAAGGAATTAAGGGAAATCTCTAGATTAGTTGCCCTTGTCCATATGGTTCACTTAAACTTCCAGATGTTAAATGGAACTATGATACAGCAGACACCCACAGGTCCAGGAAATTCCTGAGGTATATTAAAAATAACTTTATTATAAATATACTAAGGGAGATGACTAGGAAAAGTGCCCATATGGTTCTGTGGGTTGTAAACTGAGATGGTATCACGGGTGAAATGACGACTGGTGGTTCTCGTGGCCACAGTGATCATGAAACAGTTGAATTTAACATCTTAGATGATATGAGAAAACTGTCAGCAGAACTACTACACTGGTTTTGGGGAATGCAGCCTTTAAGCTGCACAAGAAACTTGTTAGGAAGGTCCCCTGTGAATCTGCTTTTGTGGATATTAGAGTCCATAAATCCTGGTCACTTTTTTGAGCTATCTTTTAATAGTGCAGGAGCAGGCAATTCCAGTCTATCATAAGTCAAGCAAGAGGGGCAGAAGCCAGCTTGGATGAACAAGGATCTTCTTTTGAAACTTAGGTGGAAAGTGTATGGACTTTGGAAGCAAATCATGCTACACACAAAGACTACAGAGATGCTGTTCACCACCGTAGGGAGAAAATTCACATGGCCACAGGTCAATTGGAATTACAGCTGTTCAGTATTGTGGTGAAGAATGTCAGAATGATCAGAACCCAGCTGACTCTGAGCTTGCATGGGATTTGCTGCTGTAGCTGAATGCACATAAGTCTTTGGGGCCCAGTGATCGTTACAGGCCTGCCAGTCTTACTTTGATGACTGGTAAAATTATGGAGAAGATTATTCTGGGAGTTACTAAAAACACTTGAAAGACAATGCAGCTTTTGGTAAAAATCAACATAGGTCATGAAAGGAAAGTCATACCTTACTAACTTAATATTATCTTATGATAAGGTCATGCACCTAGTGGATGAAGGGAAGGTGATGAATGTGGAGTTTGTTGGGGTTTTTTTAACAGTGCTTGGATACTGCCTTTCATAGTACCCTTCCGGACGAAATGTCCAGCATACAACTAGACATATACAGAATCTGATGGATGAACCATTGCCTGAATGGTTCGGTTCAAAGAGTAAATAGCAACTGTGGGTAATATCTGTCTGGCAACAAATCACTAGTGGTGTTCCCCATACTGAAATTCAAGGGCAGTTCTTTTCTTTCTTTCTTTCTTTCTTTTTTTTTTTTTTTTTTTTTCCTGTCAATGACAAAATGTGTGAGTGCACATTTCGTAAATTTGCTGATGGTCCTAAATTAGGAGGAGTTGTTGATTCCCTTGAGAGCTGAGAGGCCTTACATGGCATCTCAGTAGATTAAAGTGCTGGGAAATTATCAACCATATGAAATTTAACAAGCACAGATGCTGGATTCTGCACCTGGTACAGTGTAATCCTGGATGTATGCATAGCTGTTCTTGTATTCTGTGATATTATTCATTTCACAGATTTCACAGGTACATGCATATTTGGTAAGACAATATTGATGCTGCAAAATTTCAAGGAAAATAGAATAACACATATATATAAGTTGAGCCACCAAATCTTCAGAATCCTAAGGATAACAAATTTTTACTTTTAATTGAGAAGTCTTCAAGACTCAATGGATTCTGAAGGTTAAGTGATTTTAAAACAACAGCCTTTAGCACAATGTTTGTTTCACACTGAAAATGTCAAATAGGTACAAGCCATGTTTTTCAGTATTCTATTCAGCAAACTGGGTTGTCAGTGTAGCTAAGAAATGGATGACACATTGGTGAGTTGAAGCCTGTTATTAACAACAGACCAAAGGGAAGGAATGAGGGAAATCTTATAAGAAAGCAATGACTGAAATGTTAAGTAGCAACCATTTTCTCATTCTGTTTTTGATTTTTTTTCTCAAAACAACATTTTCAGTAAATGTAGAATATAAATAACAAAGATAGCAGCAGTCCAAGATTCTTTGAAATGTCCTTTCCATGTGTACCAATCCAGACATCAGACATCAAAACTTCCTTTGCTCTGTAATATTCATGAATCTGTTTCCCATTTTCAAAAAGTCTGTACTATGGAGTTGATAGACCTGCCTAATTAATCTTCATATTTTCTCCAACAGGAATGTCTCAAAGTAAAATGAAGTGCATTGGTTATTCATACTATGTTAGCAAGCTCTGTAAGGACACACATAAATAAATAAAATAAATAAATAAACTTTACACATTAAAAGGAAAGTGTATAGTATTCAAATTTTGTTACATCTTTGGATGGTGCCTAAAATGCTAGTTGAGGGTTTCTATACCATTGCCTTTCTCAGTGCATTGTTAAGCACACACTAAACTCGTCTTACAGATAGACTTAACAGAAAGCAAGACACTACTCTTTCACTCTTACTTGTAATGAAGCAATTTACAACACAAATAAAGGTCATTATTATGTGTTGTATCACAAGACAAATGAGATGTTCTTTGACAGCTTACAGAAAACCTTCCAAATATAATACATCCTACTGTTACTTTTATTTTCTCTTTTCAAATCATTCTAATATTCTTTACTTTTCTCCAAAATTCAAAAGCTATGGGGATTATTTCCATGCTTATATTATAAAATGTAGAAATAACTATAGAACAGCTCCCAGATTGTTACATCTGGTACGATTCATTTGACACCTAATCTTGAAGCCTGTCTCACAAAGCTTTTTTATAATTCTCCCAGTATTGGAAAAAAATGTCTGCTTTAATTTTTTATTATTAATTATTCATTTAACTGGATTTAGAATTCATTTTGAGTTACTGAATATATACTTTATTTTCTAGGTTTATGATAGGAAAAATATCTATTACTTTGACATATGATTCTAAATACAGGAAAATAATAAAGGATTACTGTTGCTGTAATTTTCATTAAGGTTTGGCTACTGTTACCTGTATAACTGTAGAATATTACATATATTTACAATCAGATTTTTTCATATTCTTGGAAAGCAGAATGAAGAGCCATAAGACCCTTAAGTCTTAAAGAAAATATTATATTACATGCTTTGGATTTGGGTATGGAGAAAAATCCCTTTAAAATTGCTATAATGGCAATTACTGCAAAGGATTCTGTCTTAGGAGAAGAGTTAATCATTCAGGTTATGGTCTAACAAATAAATGCTGTCAATACTAATGTCAGGGTTCAGGGCTGGGCTGTCTACTGGATGAATAACAGGTTGCTCTCTATTAAACCCTCTCTCTTCCAAAATGAGAGAGAGCAGGGAATAAGGGAGAGAGACATGAATTAGAAGATAAAACTAAAACAGCTTTAATTAAAATAATAATAATAAAATGCAATGTATATAAATATAAGCAAAACCAACATCAAATGCAAACCCCCTGATGGCAATTACTTCACTGTCAACACTGATGCTGCAGAGCAGGGACTGGGGAAGTCCTAGACTGGATGAGTCAGCAGACAGGAGCAGGATTCAGGAGCTGGATTCTGGAACAAGAAAATTGGGATCAAAGGCAGAATGGAGTCCTCCTCAGATGACAGACATTGAAGAAAAGAGATTTACATTCTTGATCCCTCAGCTTTATACCAAATGTGACATATATGGGATTAAATACCTCATTGATCAGTTTAGAGTCACCTGTCCTGTGCACACCTCCCTACAGGTGTGGCCTTTTACTTTCTGCATCCCCAAATGTGGTACACAGGATTTAGCAGTGACCTTGGTCTGCATAGCAGTCCTTGGTAGTAACTCTAAACATCAAGCATTATTGCTGCTGGAGCCTACACTATCTGTGAAAATATGCAGTTAATGTCAGAAAATGCAGCAACTCAGAAGAGACCTAACTTAAAAGAAAAATGACCAAAGAGAATCAGTTCTGTTCTAACTCAGACCAGAACAACAAATAATATCTAATGTTTCTTCATGGAAAAACCAAAACAATTCTCCATGACATAGCAACTAAACAAGAGGTAATGCTATTATAGACGCAATGCAGTAATTAATGCACATCCTTTTTCCGAGGTATGTTTGTATGCTTTCTGTTTATGGCTTTCTAGCCCTCTTTAATAAATGTTGCTATTTCTGAGGGCTTTTTGAACCTCACTGATACTCATAGATACATAGAAAAATATTGCAAATACATACTGAATTAAGTTTCAGATGCATATAACATAAGTTTAGTCATCAAAATGTTTGTCATGTAGTCATTCAGAATTCCAAGGAAACAGGAGAGGAGTACAGTGACAAATCTCTTTTTGATATTTCCACTGTAATTTTGATAAATTAACAAAACAATTGAATAAAAGCTGCAATCTAATATTTCTTAACAAAAATCACAGTGAAGAAATGTGAAGGTATTGTCACGTCACTTTTATCAGACATTGATTGGTTGTTACCAGAGAAACTTAAGAAGATACAGTTACATTTGAATTCTCAAACTCTTTTGTTTGGTATGCAGGAATCCTCAGAGAAGTTGAAGAGGAGAGGCAGGCGTTCAGGACATTCTCTACTGCCCACAAAAAACAAATGAAGATAAAGGTTAGCAATTATTGTTCTCTTTTTATCTACATAAAGTTCCTAAGTGTGATAGAGGAAAGTGAAGAATATGAAAGAAAAAATTAGATCTTACATTTCCATATTTCCTTAGGTTCTTTCAGGAACTGATTTGTTCAAAACTGTAGTTGTGTTGAAGCATAGCAGAGTAGTTCACTCTGTGTATTGAATGCACAGCCTTTCACAAGAGGCAGTAAGCATTTTAGGGGTAACATTGATATGGTGAGGTCTGCTTTAAACATTCACATTTAGAATTGTGCTCTTGCAAATGTTTTCCACTCTTTAGGAATCTTATATTTCACAATTTCCAGTATTCCTACTTTACTTTTTTCCACTTAGGTCTACTTAAGAGACTCACGAATTCCTATAAAAGAAATATTGCAATTCTTCATTGTCCAACACAAAGCCTAGCTTTCAAATTCAGAGATTCTCTATTTATTCCCAGTTATGCTATGTCTATTCCCATTGCAGTTATGTCTTTATCCCCAGTTTGTAGTCTTCAGCCCCTGCAAAGTGGCATAATACCACAAAATGTGGACTGCAGCTAACCCACAGGACCTTCATCCTTTTCTTTTTTACTGAGTCCAGTGGTAAGTGCAAGAAACATTCTGAAAAAATATTTTAGGGAAAGTTCACTTGTCTAGGAAGCAATGAAATCACTTTCCTTAGTCAGCTTTCCATATATTACAGGTATTATAACCTAAGTCTTTAGCTCTCCTTAGTGAGTGTACTTCGAAGACTCTTTGGCTATTTCTGTGGGAAAGCCATTCTGAGTAGGAAATTACACTTTACCAACAGATACTTAATTCATCTGGAATCCTCACTGACAATCTTCAGAGCAGGAGCCTCTCATGTGAAAAACACAGCTATCTAATTGCAATAACTCATTGACTGCTTTAAATAAAAACAAGTCACAAATATAAAAACTAGGACTGTGAGGATGTTTTATATTCTTAGATTATTCAGATTTTTTTTTTTAATGACACCCTAATGTTTTCATTTAACCCCATACTGCTTTGTGGATGTAATTTTTTTTTTTTTTTTTAATAAAGAAGTCATTCCCAGGAAGGCATTCTGAAATTAGGTGCTTGTTTTGGCAGCAGAAAGAGACAGGAAAAGAGGGCAGTAAAATTGCTACTGATATTTGTATGAACTAGGTCATCTGCAATATCTAGCTGTTATTTTCACGTACATAGCAACATTAAAGTAAATCTAAAATCTATCCGTATGCTTTATGATTATGTATCATATAACATGGGAAATTTGAATTGAGCACATTAAACACATGACATGTCCTACAAATGCTTAAAATAAAATGCTGGTAATTAGCTGTATGGCTTTTTTTTTTTCCTACTACAAAGGAAACCCTACATCACCCAACCTTCTCGTTCCTTTTGACCCAATTTCATTGTAGGAAATTGACTTCATTTTTTGCAATACACCTGAAAGAGTGGGCCATTTCATGATTTGGCGGAACAAATAAATTAAAGCTTCTGCAGTTCATAAGATAATACTTTTATGATTTTTTTGAAGTTACCTCATTCATATAATGATAAACAGAAGTTCTTGCTATTTTCTAGTGGGAATAAGTTTTTTGAAAAATGTATAATTTCCCTTGTGGCTTTGCTGTTCCATATGTTGGGTTTTTTCTAGGAATATTTTTAGCAGGCTAAAAGATTGACTGGATATCTTTTACTCACATGCAGCTAAGATGACCCTGTCCTGTAGCATGTCCCTGTTCCCAGGGCCACCTCTTGTCCTGTCCTCCCTGGAGATGGTAGAGACGATGCCTCTTGCCTGGGCAGGAGGCCTTGGGGGTGAGATAACTGATGGAGAGGCTGAGTTCTTTACCATGAGGGTGGTAGAGCACTGGAATAGGTTGCCCAGGGAGGTGGTTGAGGCCCCATCCCTGGAGACATTCAAGGTGGGGCTTGACGAGGCTCTGAGCAACCTGCTCTAGTTGAAGATGTCCCTGCTGGCAACAGGGGGGTTGGACTAGATGGCCTTGAAAGATCTCTTCCAACCCAGATATTTCTATGATTCTAAGATATCCTATTACTATGTAATTCTTCAGGGTTCTGTACAGCACAGCTACAATGATTGTAAGCATGGTGATATTTTTTGATTGTAGTGTTATTCATCATTCCACTGTCTGTCAGGACTAGACTGAGGTGTCTTTACTCCTCCTTGCAAAGAAACAAGGGCTTAAAACACAGTCCAGATATCTATATTATAATATTTAATAATGATTATTAAATCAAAGAGAGGAAGGAAGTGGCAGAAGTAGATAAGGATTTTTGTAGGATCATATAGAGTTCATGTATGAAAATTTTCTACTTTACCAGTTTCATCAAGTTTTGTTCAAATGCATATTAATAATACCTTTTTGCAAATGTTTTTTATGCATTGTATTTATTCATTAATAGAATTCCTATAAACAGATACAGGCAGACAACTATTAACATCAAAATTCTAGTACTTTCTAACTGGTCAAGCATGTTCTTAAATCTATGATCCAGTGAAATCTTATACTGGACAGAGTTATATGGTGCCTTATGGGGAACACAGAGCTGCAGATATAGAGAGCTGCACTACAGTTTAATGCTGTATGAACTCAAAGTGAAATGTCACCACCTCACAACCAAAGCAGCTTTTACAGTATACTATTCTTTGACAAGTTCCAATTTTTCAACTCAATTAGGTACAAAAACCAAGCGTTGAAATAGCTGAATGTCCCCATGGAACTGTAATTTCAATTTTTGCTCAGCTCTACTTAATGTTACCTCAGCAACCTTCCTTTTCGCCTGTTATGCAGGTTTGTCTGCATTACCAGTGGGAAAGCATCCTTCATTTATGAGGTGGGAAAAAAACCTCTGCAGAGCCATTACTTCCCCTTTCCATAATGGTGCGAAGAGAGTAGGCTGAGCCTTGATATTGTTTCTTCATCCAAGAATGTAACTGCACTAACACAGCAGCACCTGGCCATATAATTGCATGAAGTATAGAGCTGTTGTATTACAGTCTATTCTACTCAGAGGTGATGGCAGAAGGTGGATTGTGTCTGAGTTACAAACTGTGTCTGGGGCACTGCAAAAATAGTAATATACTGTTTGGTCTTTCTGTGTGCCATTGGCACAGTTTTTTACAAAGCCAGTTTAGTTATTGGCTATAACCACTGCAAAGACTATTGCCTCGCAGTGTATCAGCTGAATAATTGGTTAGAATAACAATGTCATTAATTTCAATAAAAATATGGTTGTACCCTAGGACTGAAAAAAAAATTTTTTTTTTGAAATATGATCTCTCTACAGAGGAAATCATATACAAAATGACTGCTGTTCTACAAATATCATATCTACTGGATTTTCAGCATAACATCTTTTTAAACTACTAGATTTTAATTTCTTAGAAAGTCTACAGATATCATTCATTATTTCTTGTCTCCAAAAATTATTTTTAAGAGTAGTGAAATTATTCTCTGAAGATATGCTTCAATATTCACTGATGTAATGTGATGTGATGGCTTCACTGTAATGCAAGCCAATATTAGTATTGCAGATTTCTGTATTATATCATTTAACATCTCCTGTGTTCAAGCTGAAAATTAGAAGGAAATAGCTTTTTGATTCTCTCCGTATGTTGCATTAAAGGGAAAACTAAGACATAGATTCATGACCATAAGGGTGTTTTCTTCTCTGCGAAATTACACTGAAGTTAGCAGGACTGTCCTAGGACACTTTCTGCTCAAATTATGGACATTGAGTTCCAGCCCCAACATGCTTCTTTATTACCTGTATGTATATATAGGTACCCCCCTCAGGGGTCCATACTGGGGCCTGTCTTATTTAACATTTTTATCAATGGTATAGACAGTGGGATCGAGAGCACCATCAGCAAGGTTTCACGGATGACACCAAGCTGAGTGGTGCTGTTGATATACCAGAGGGATAGGATGTCATCCAGAGGGAACTGGACAAGCTGGAGAAGCGGGCCCAGGTGAACCTCATGAGGTTCAACAAGAGCAAGTTCAGGGTCCTGCACCTGGGCCAGAACAATCCCCGCTATCAATACAGGCTGGGGGAGGTGTGGATAGCAGCTCTGCAGAAAAGAACTTGGGGGTGCTGGTAGATGAGAAGCTGAACATGAGCAGACAATGTGTGCTTGCAGCCCAGAAGACCAATCACATCCTTGGCTACATCAAAAGAAGTGTGGCCAGCAGATCAAGAGAGGTGATTCTGCCACTCTACTCTGCTCTGGTCAGACCTCACCTGGAATACTGCATCCAGCTCTGGAGCCCTCAGCA
>JAAGNO010003152.1:56787-89266 GCA_033439905.1 Ceryle rudis | reverse complement strand
ATGATGAAACTTCGGATCCCTATTAGGCATCTGCCTAGCAACCCAAATCATCACTGGCTTACTCCTACCCATGCACTCGACCGCAGACACATCCACAGCCTACTCGCCAGTCGCCCAGACCACCCCACCCCCAGGGCGGAGCGGCCGTGAACGGAAATCCCGGGGCGGGGGGAGTAGCCGCCCAATTTGTCCCCTACTTGCCTTCCTTCTACACCGCCCAGTTTAAGGCGCTGAGCGGAGTGCGGCAGGTGGCCGGCCCCGGGCCGCTGCTGGGCAACTGGCGGTTCCTCGCGGAAGGAGCTGCCCGAGCGAGGCCGCCTTTCGCAGCTTCCTGCAGCGCCAGCTCTGGCGCCCCTGGCTTTCTGACACCGGCCACTAGATAACCGAAAAGGGTATCGAAGGGCAGCAAAGTTGGTGAAGGGTCTAGAGAACGAGCCTTACGAGGAGTGGCTGAGGGAACTGGGGTTGCTTAGCCTGGAGAAAAGGAGGCTCAGGGGAGACCTCATCGCTCCCTGAAAGGAGGTTGTAGACAGGTGGGGATCTGTCTGTTCTCTCACGTAGCGAGAGATAGAAGAGTAAACGGCCTCAACTTGTATCGAGAGGTTTACATTGGGTATGAGGAAAAATTCCTTCACTGAAAAGTGTTGTAATGCATTGAAACAGGCTGCTCAGGGAAGTGGTGGAGTCGCCACTCCAGGAGGTATTTAAAAGATGTGTAGATGTGGCACTTACAGACATGGGTTAGTGGTGACCTTGCAGTGCTGGGTTAACGGTTGCACTTTATGATTTTAAAGGTCTCCTCCAAACTAAATGATTCTATGATTTGGGGTTGGTCAAGGGGAAACCAGGCTGAGGGGTGCAGCTGGGGCCCAGGAGCCAGCTTCTATGGGCTTTGCCCAATATGTTTTAATCTGTAGAAAATTATCACACTGACTCATCTCAGTCTAATCAATGTAAAATTTTGTTTTCTGGCTGCTTGGTGCTTGAGCTGTTGGGTCTGGTCTTTTGAAGGTAGAAAGAAGCTGGCTCTTACCTCCAGTATGGCTGACCCTTTGATGCGGGCTTAATCTCACGCAAGCTAACTGGATCTGCTACTCCTATTCTTACTCTATTTCTGGTGGTCACTATGTTCCATTTTCTACATTACTGTATACTTAAGTGGAATATTTAGGCTTACTAAAGAAGCTATGATTGAGTGATACATCTGTAGCTGAAGTGATTTGCCTGTTACTGTAATTCTTAACGAGGAATCCAGGAATGAAAAGGGGGAGTAAAAAAGAGGACAGGGTAATTTTTATTTTAAGATTATAGTAATTTAAATTTTAATTTTTGCATTTAAATACAATTTCTGGAGATTGATGCTGTTTGAGAAAGTAGTCACTTCTGAGCTAGCTCTTGAGCACACTGCTGCCTGGTCATATCTGCAGTAGTGAGCTGGGGATTTAGTAACATTGCATGGGGGACAGGTGCCTAAAGCATTGGATCTACATCATGTTAAACAAAAACATGGCCTAATCTGGACAGATGGAAATGCAGACCCGAGGGTCATGTCTTAAGATTCACCTATTAAATAAAACGAGGCTCCTCTTTGTTGGGCTGCACAACTCTCAACTTCTTTTAGACTTAAATGTCCAGGGCAGCTCTTGCTCAATGATCAGATTGCTCCTTCCGGACCCCTTCTCTTCGTGGCACCTGGCAAGCACCATAAAGAATTAGGGAAGAGGGAAAAGGAAAAGATGTCTTCTCCACTATAAACATGAAACCACCACAAATTAGGAACAATTACTTACAGAATTTTACAGACTCCTAGATATATGCAGCTTCTTGAAATTAAGCACTGAGATACTTAATTTTAAGCATGTTGCTAAATTCAAGAAACTACCATATACGAAGCTTCATTTACAAAAGGGCAGTAAAATGCTTTAACATATTTTTGTAACAAATAGTCATTTATCTCCTATTTTGATGAAGATTACAACAGGTTAATAGGCTGTTTATTACCACCGTTTATCACCACCCATGATCTCTTCTACTGATGTGCTTGTAACATTTTCAGTGTATCTCACTCCATTTTAAACATGCTAATAAAATATATTAATAATGTGCAATCTTTATAAGTCCCTTTAAACAGCAACTAAGATATAATCTTTATTGAAATAAGACCCTCTTGTATTTAATGGAGTGGGTTTAATACTGAAAAAACGTGCTTCCAGCTAAAGAACAGGTCCTTGTGTGTGTTGGTTGTGAGAATGACATTTGCCAGCTGTAATGAACTCAGACTATGAAATTCTAATAGCCACTGAAGGTTATCTACAGCAAATGACTAATACCTTCTAAATTAAGGTCTATAATTGCACTCTAGTGATTAATGCATTAAATTACTGATTTCTTACATGTAAGACACTTACCAAGTGTGTATCTTATTGTACCTCTGGCTCACCTATAATGCACAATAGGCAGGTGAAATACGCGATCATTTCCCACAGGTGTCCTCTATAGCAGGATTCCACCCACACAAGATCAATGCTGTAGTAAGGTCATTATTTCTGGAGACACGCATTTTCATATCTTGCATAAGTAATGATATTAAGTTCTTTTACCTTGTAAGTCTCAGGCTCATATTAAATACTAAGAATTCTTTGATTTTTTTTCCCCACCTGGATTTGACGACAAACACAGGAAAATCTGCAATCCTCTTAATAAACCTCCATCTTTAAAAACAAACAAACAAGCAAAAACCAGTGTGGGTTGTGTTGAGTGTTTGGGGAATTAATAAAGTAGTTTAGAAAGCTTTTATCAAAGCAGTAAACATAACAGCATGTCCACAGAATGGACAGAATAAGAAGAGATCAATTTCTACATGTACAAAGGTAATTATTCTCCTGTTATGCATATAGAAGGTTCCAAAATGAACCCCTGCAAGTGATTTTTTTTTTCCTGGTTTCAGTAGCATTGATTTTGATCTGAATATGCTTCTGTGAGCTTCATTCTTAGTGAGACTGAAGACTTTGGAGAGGCAGGTTCTTGCATTTATATTCCTTTATAGCCTTGTCTACCACCGAGTTCAATTACAAATACGACTGTGTTCATCTGAGCAAAGAAGAGAAAAGCATGATTAGGAAAGTCTAACGGAGCAAAGTTTGATCAACTAATGAAAGTGCTCTATCAGTCTTGACATAAGAATAATCCGACATGCTATATTTTAGCTTGAAAATGCAGGTATTTTCATTTTAACACATTGAAACCAAAGTTTTTCTCTGTTGAAATTAGCATGGTCAGACCTTGGCAAAAAAAGCTTAGAGCTGTGCTTATCCTGCTTTGGATTCTTAAAGACAAGGTGAAAATACGCAAAAGGGTAGTAGTATCATTTGCGGAAGTGATTCAGTCCGCTCTGCTTCTCTGTTTCAAGGTCTGAATAGGTTGTAGGGGAAAAAATGTACTCCCACACTTAAAATACATGTATAATAAAATATAGCCATGGATTGTCTGACCTCCACAGCTGTACAGGGCAAATCCCTATTTTGGGCCCTGCTACTGGGCCAGCCAGATGCAGCAGCAGCTTCCCCTTGAGGCCACTTGGAGCAGAAGGAGACCTTTGTTCAGGCAGTGCCTGCTGGCCAGGCAGCTGTTCCCTATATTCTGCAAAGAAAAGCTGTCTGGAGCTGAAACCTGATTTTATACAAACCTAAATACCTTCCAAACATTGGGGCTGTAGTAAAATGGCCTGTGACAGCTTTCATGTCCATTGAATTCTTTGACATATGTCTGTGAGTGTGCATACGTGTGCACATATGCAAGCTCAGGTCTCTGCCCACGGAACATCCCCAGGAATCACACAGTGCACACAGTATTGGGTAAGACAGGAGAGAGCCCCAAGAAATAATTCCTGCAGCGTTAACAAAAAGGGAAGGTGAAGGTAAAACAAAACCCACTGGTAACACCAAAAGAAATGTCCCGTGAAATTGAAAATTGTACATGCTGACAATATGCCAACATTCTGCATGCAGCTGGGGTTTAAAAGTCACAAAAGCTTCATGACTCCTGTTGTACTCAAGACATCTGTCAGTTAACAACGGTGTATTCAGCTGGCTTGGCTGGATTGTGCCATTCTGACCACTTCTCTGAATGTGAAAATGACAAGTGAATTGCAACATGTCATGTTGTGTCACTCAAAACCACAAGGAGTGAGGAGAGCGTAAAAGCAACACAGTGCTTCTTGCACTCCCAGCAACACTGTTCTTTTAAGGATCTCAAAAGTGGTTTATTAGCAAAGAACATAATATCCTACCGAAAAAGTCCTTCATGGTTTTTCCTCATGGAAAGATGCCTGCAGGCATCTGATTAATAATCTGAAGTCTCAATACTAGATCACATTTTTACCAAGAATCAGGAAGAAGTTCTCTTCTACCCAGGTTTAAGAGGAAGGGCTGCTGGGTGGCCATGCAAGTTCCCAGGCTGGCAGCCCCTCTGCTGCTGCTGCCTCTGGCACCTATACCCAGGGAAGGAGAAGCCCCAGAACGGTGCAGAAAGTGGGACCTGTCTGTCACAGAGCTGTGCTGAAGGCCATGCTTCCCAGCAGTGCCCTGCCACTGCAGGCCCCTCTGCAGAGGTGACCTGCCACTCGGCCTCCTACTCCACAGTAGGTAACCATATCAACTGGGGTCTCACCTGCCAGGGTAGAGAAATACAGCAGTTGTGCTACATCTTACCCCACGTCACTCAGTGCCTGGTTTAGCCAAGCTCCAACCAGTGCTGCTTGCACCCCTGCTTTTATGCTGACAGCAGCTGCCAGACAGGAGTAATTGGAGATGGATTAGCGTGGAATGTCACACTGCTTCTGGTTTCATCCACACCTGAGAGCACAACCTTTCCAACATGAAATGTGTTTCACTTTTCTATCGCCTCTCCCTGTATTTTTCCTACCCGTTGTGACTTGACAGCAGTTTCTGCTCATTTTATGCTATCAGCACAAGCCCTAAAAACACTGCTCTTATCTACACCTGTTCCTGCCATTGGAAAATGCTGCCGAAGGAAAAAAGAGATGCTTCAGAGGCTAAGTAAGCTTTCCATGAGTCACTGCCTGTGAAGCAACCATCAACTCACAAAGCATGTTTACCTGAATCTAGCATGCTTGTCATTTTCACTAACCTCACAGATGGGTATTTTTTGTTTACTTCCTACATTTAAGAGACTTTTGTGTCTAGTCTTTGCTACTGGTTTTCCTGGCCAATGCAGCAGTATTTGTAATGATGGCGCTGTGCAGGTCAAGGCCCAGTACAGATGGGCTACAACAGCATAAATTTGTCTCTTTTGCACTAGTGTATATGGTGTAAATCCAAAACCAGCCTTCAGCAGTAAACAGCTGCTGTTGTTAAGGGAGATGAATCAATTCTTCATGACCGTGACAAGGTGTAAAGCAGTTGCTGAAGTAGATCATTTCCTAGTTATCACCAATTTATGCTTTTTATTTATTTTATTTATTTATTTTTGCATGTACTACCTTCTCAGAATTATAAAGGAACAGTTGTGTTTGGCATTTGCACATGTGAGTTCATCTACTTTTGGAACTGAAAATCCATCGCAATCTGCTTGGCATCAGTTTCCCTGTAAGCATTCAGCGTATACTTACCGCTCTAAACAGTCATTCTTCATTTCTTTCTCTGCGGCCCCACTAATTAACGCCTCGGCTCATTTTCCTTTTAAGGTCCAAACTCTCTTCATTCTGTAAAAGAGAAAAGTACTAATTAAATGTCAAAGGTCTTCAGACTGTTCTATTTGCATTGCAGCTTGTGATGATTACACAGGACCCTCTCTGACCAGCAGCCTGCAGTGTGTGCCTTTCTCACTCAGTAAACAAATCTTTTCCGCAAGAGCTTAAATCTGTAATTGCATGGCAGAGCCTGCTATTTTCCAGCAAAAGCACTTATGAACACATCTCACATTGAGCTTTGAGATTTCAATGCAATCATGGACTAATATTTTTCTGGTTTACATGCTGTTTTTTTTCTTCTGGGGTCCTAATTCTGAACATGAGATTTGGCTGCCCTGTTGTGAATTTCCTATTCTTCAAGTGCA
This sequence comes from Ceryle rudis, assembly GCA_033439905.1. Lineage (NCBI taxonomy): Eukaryota > Metazoa > Chordata > Aves > Coraciiformes > Cerylidae > Ceryle > Ceryle rudis. The sequence continues at coordinate 83,191 of JAAGNO010003152.1, read as the reverse complement.
TGACTAACCTGAACAGAAAAATGAATGCACAGTGACAACACAGCGATGAGGCTACTTCTGAGTTTGATTGGGGTTTTTTGTTTAAGTTTTTAAAAGTTTGTTTAATTTTCAGTGGCATTTGCTTTGGAGCTGATGTGAGTTGAAAATACTAACTCAGACAGCTGGGCCTGAAGAACTTGCTGATACAATGACCTGATAACATTGAATGCTGAAGATGCCAAAACTGAAGAGGACAAACCAAGGAGAAGACATTGCAAAGAAGTGCCACAAGGAGAGGCCATTCTGCCATGGGCTGTAAATACACCAGGTTCAGTGGGTCTGCAGTGCCAGTGTCTCTGAGCAAGCAAGAGCAGCAACATGGGCAGCACAAGATGGCACGGGGTGGGGGCAGAGCACTGCTCTCTCCCCGCTGCATGCAAAGGCATTGGCCTCCCAGCTCTCATGTCATCTGCAGATGTGGCTACAGGACATGCAGACGTGTGCTGGAAACACAGATTGTGTCAGACACCCAAGGTTCACTGTCATTTCTTGCAGGTTATTTGGGAAAAAAGTCCCCTTTCTACTTACTGCATGTTCAATCTTGGACCAGAGAACTAAAGTGTATGGGGTTCAGTCTTCTTTGGAGCTAATTAAATTATCATTTAGTTTCTTAAGGAAGGATACCCAACACCTTTCCTTCTGAAGAAACCTCAAATCTAAATTTACCTTGGGTGTTGGGAATTTTTTTTTTTTTTGTAAATTATTTATAGCTTTTAAATTATGTAGTGGAAAAAAACCCCCCACTTAGAAGATGAGAGAGAGTGGCAGGTTGTTCTTGGCAGTGCTGCAAACAAACTGAGGCAATGCCCCTTGCGCAGGAAACCAACAGGCCTGTGAGGATGAAATCGCATTTTAAAAGTGAATTTGGAAGGCAGAAAATCCTCCCAAGAAAATCTGAGTTAACAGATGGAAGTAATTTCCTCCCTTGTTAGCTATTCTAGAGCAGGCAGATAATTGATTTACATCTGCTGTCTCCTAGTGACATAAAATATGGTTTGGTGACACAGCCTCAATGAAGAAACTGAAGGTCAGGGAACAATTAATCACTTTTTCGCTCATAATTTAATACAAAGCTACTTCAGCATCCAAAGATAAAAGCAGCACTGTGCTGGATTTAAAATGTGTCTAAGAGGGGAACTAACTGTCTTGCTTTCATTTGCTTGTCAGTGCCTAGAGCAGCCAAAGGCCGTTGATAACCTGTTGTACAGACCTATGTTGTGAAGGCTTAAATGAATGCAGAGTACCACAATGCACCCTGTAAGCTTCAATTCACGGCAAATAGTGTAATGCAAGTAAAATCAGAGGGCTGGGTGGAGTTTCCAGAGCCCTGTTTTGCTTTAGAGGAGTGTAATGCATCCCTTCCCTTGAATGGGAACACACAAACTTTATTCTGCTTCTGGGAATCAGGAGATGGGGACTCCTGACTGCAGATTCAGAAAGAGCTTGCTGCTGAAAGGGGTCCCTCTGTTTCACTGGAAACTGAGAGAAGTGTACATATCCAGAGCCCTCTCTCTGTAACAGCTCCTAGATTAAAAATTTCAGGGAACAGGAGACTGCCAGACCAGAGAAAACTGACTGGAGAGGCATCATTACCTTTAATGATGCTTCTTGGCAATTTGTCCCGTATTTTTTTCCATAAACCAGAGAGAAAATTATCATCTAAGTCTTCTAGGTATGTCTGTCTCCAGTAAGATATATTTGTGATAAATCAGCCCAGGACCTTAAGCCTAATTGAAACGCTGGACTCTTTGCAGCTACCATGTCGTCCTTTTAAATGCTGGGCCTCAGCACTTCTGTAGCTGTATCTATGCTGGACACTGCTGCAACGTGAATGGAAACCGAAGTGAACCTGGTAAGTTATTGCAGCAGTGCTCCTCCCAAGTGGTTGCCCAAAATCCTGCGGAAAATCAAGCAGTAGTGTACAAGCAGGCAGCTGACTTTGCCAGCCAGACCAACCCTCATTTTTGCTACAGCACTTCAGTAAAAGCCAATTATACCAAACTCCAGTAACATCTTGTATCATTGATAGACTGCAGACATTTATAGTCTTCATCAATGAAGAGGCTAAGAGAAGCTAAATTGTTCTGCTAAACTTTTTATTACGCAATTAACCCTGAATTATCAACAAGAGGCAGCTATGCTAATGATTCTGAAAGAAGTAACAGCCGGTTGCACAGTTACTAACATGAGAGTACTGAACAAGGCAGACGAACAGTGTGTGCTGCCATGGAATTAATAGAAGGGACAACGGTGGCAAGTGCAACCTCCCGCAGGGAGGTACAGTTCCAGGGGGCTGAGATAGCTGCTGAAAGACACTTGCTTTGGCAAGAGCAGCATGTACTCAGCAGTAGATGGATGGAAGTCAGAAGTGGATGGTAATAAGGAGCGTTAAAAATAAATCTAGCCTAATTAGGTTTAAAAAAAAAGAGAAAAAAAGATGGGGACAGCTCAGCAACTGGCAACTGTTTAGTCCCAGCAGTTATCCTGGGGACAAGAAATTCATACAGGAGTGCCAAGAAGCAGACAGATGAAGTGACCTGCTGTGCACCCTCTAATCCCTAACTGGACCATATCAGTACCCATTTTCTGAAGCTCACCAGTTTCAGAAAGGAGGTTCTCTTTAAAATGTCTTGCCTTGAAACACTCTGAAGCATTAGCTAAGTTTTAAAAATCCTGGCTACTGTGCTTGTATAGCAGCAGTCACGTGCACCTGTGAATCCTGGGCCAATGAAAGATCATGAGCTGACAGGCTGGGGACTGAGGCATATAGATACATCATGCATGCAGCAGTGTGGGCTCCCCTCAGTGTCCCTCTTTAACCATTTTCATGGACCATTTGTCAGCAGAGTGAGGAGCTCCATGTCCCTTCTTGTCCTCTCTGCTGAGAATGTAATGAGGAAAGCAAATATGAGCAATGCCTTTTGAGGGAGGGGATATGTCCTGCTGGGCACTGTGCTGCAATTAAGTGACTTGTTTCACTTCCCAGTATGACCGAAGTGGCAGGATGAAACTGGACCAACAGTATTAGTTACAACAACAACAGGGGGGGGAAAAAAAAAAAAGGAGAAAGAAAGCAGAAGGATAAGCAGAGGGGAAACAGTTGACCACTGAAATGCAGAGGTGATGGAAAAGAGCTGCTGGATCCCCACCAAACCATGAAGCTTGTCTTCCACCCCTGTCTCTTACCTTTCTTTTGAACTAGTTGTATAAAGAAAACAGCTCCCTCTATTCTTACTGGAGAACATGGGGAACTTGCCATGTCCCCTGGACTTTATTAAAATTGAACTGTCTATTCTTCCTTCTCCAAGTTTCTGTTTAAAGTATTTTATCAGGTCAATCCAGTTTTCCAGGGTTACAAAGTGTCCCCAGGTAACAGCACTCCCTGCCCTGCAAGACAGTCCCTTTCCCTTGCTGAGGAAAGCTGCCTCAAGGATCCCAGTCAGCTTTACCTGTACTTTTTCCTGTATGGGGTCTATGTGAATCACTGAAATCTGCTCTGACATCTGGACGGCAAATAAATTAATCTCAAGCTAACGCCCTTGCTGTTATTGTTAAAAAACATATCTTACTCTCCTGGAAAAAGCAGGGCTGGAAGAATGGGCTGTATGCTACTATATAATGGTAGTGTCAAGAGAAATCTATAATGTATGAAAAAAGTTATGTACATTATTCTGGGGAAGAAGGATTGTTCTGTTTATTCTGGCTGCACACCCTGGCCTGGGAGAGGGACAGGCAAAGCAATGCCTATCTCCCCTCCACCACAGTGCCTCCCCTCCGCCGAAATGCAATTCCTTTGGGAACCATGTCAGTGGGACTCGACATGCCCTTGTCAAGGAGAGATGCTCCTGGGTTGTGGGTAGATGTTTACTTACTTTCTAGTTCTTCCTGCCCCTGAGTCCTTCCTGGGAATCCACAGGGGACCAAGAACAGGAGCTTGAGATGTGCTTCTCTCATCGATGCTGCTACTCCTCCTCTGACAGCTGATGTGGTTAAGCTGTGCTACCATCTGCAGCACAGCGCATCAAAAACAAAGAGCTTTTGGGGCATGACTGGAAAATCCCAAATTTGTCTTTGGTAAAGAATAAAATTCTGAAATCAACATGACTTTAATGCAACAGGGTTTAAATGACAGGATTTTTACTGGAGTTCAGCCCACACTACATGAAAAGCTTATGTTGGTGGAATAGAGAGTATTTCTGGGTGTGGCCTTGATGACTACTTAAGAATTTTCCCAGTAACATCATTTTGGAATTTGTGGAAAACCATGCATCAGCCAAATTTAGTTCTCACAAGCTGTGAATCACACAGAAACAGAGTGACAATGGGCCCCAAAGCTCACGTAGTGCGTCTTGCCCCGATGTTTTCCTTGCTCCTATTTATTTGCAGCAGTTTTAAAAATCTCTCATAGCAGAGTTTTTTGACAGCTTCCTCAGACCATCTCTCCCTGCTTGCAACCACCCTTGTGGCTAGGAAGTTTTTGCCAATATCTAACCTAATTCTCTCCAGTTGCAATTAAGACTATTATTCTTCTCCCGTGAGGACAGGCTCTTCCAAACTTCTACTAATTCTTGATGGTCTCTGCTTGGCTTCCCTCCAGCTACTTCACATTTCCCTTGAAGAGGAAAAAAAAAAAAAAACATGCTCAACATTTGACACACTGCTCTAGCTGAGGCCTTACTAGTGCTGAGTGGGGCTGAAGGATTGCTTCATGCATTTTATAAGTTACAGTTCTGTGTAAACACCCGCGTATTGACATTTACCATTTTCACAGCAGCCAGGTCCTTGTTGACTCATGCTCAGGTTGTGATTCACTCCCCACAGAGCTGCTGCGAGACCTTGGATTCCCATCCTCCCCCCAGCACTCTGCAGGTCAAGCCCTTGTTTGTAAGTCAGTGTTAAAGGCTGACACATTGCTCATTTCTCCTTCTCCTTTTTCATTTTTAGAAATATTGTCAGGGTGGAGCCAGTTCTTGTTTTCCTTTCCTGGAGTTCTCAGTACATACTCTTTCCTCTCTCTGCTGAAAGCACACGGGTTGTCAGTCTTCACTAACATGCTGTTTCTCCTCTCACCAACAAGGGTTTTCCTGGGTTTGTTTTTATTCACACTGAGTCGGCTCAAGCGAAAACAGGTTATGATCTGTGTAAGATGTGCTCATCCTCCCATCTGGCTTCATTTCCATGGCAAACATACTGTCATGATCTCACCAGGTCTCTAGTCTCCTGGGGCCCTAAAGAGCATCTGCCCTCCTGAAGGCTTTGCTGCTGGGGCTCAGGGAGTTCTTGAGGTTGACCTGAGGTCTCAGACCAGGGAGCTCCAAGGTTTTCCAGGGTGGCCAGGGAGCTGGGCAAGCTGGGGGGCACCTGGGGGCAGCCCTCAGCCCAAGACATCAGCTTGAGGGTCAGGGTATGAGTGAGATTCCAGGGGCAGACAGACCTCTCATGAGAATTCAAGTCCCATGTGGAAAAAAACCCCAACAAACCAGCAGAAACAGTCCTCTCTTTACTCTCAAATATTCAAGCATGCAAAAACCCCAAACTCAACCACCCAAATAATCCTCCCAAAAATTCCTTTCAGGAAGTCACAAGCAAAAAATGGTAAAACCCTCTCATTTACCTTTGCAGGTTATATTCAGTATGGCACTATCAAAGGCCTATCAAGCAATATTAATAAATCAATGTTTTCTAGCGTATTTGCAGTTCTGCATTTTAAAAAATAAAAATGGTCTAATAAGCCAGAAATTTACATTTCTTGTCACCCTGTCTGGCTCCCTGAACAAAATGACTGCAGTACAACGCATACAGCAGTGTAAATGTGGAAGACTATAGAACTCCAAATATTAATCAGAAGCAGTCAAAATAGAAATTAATAAATGTAAGTCCAGAAATTTAATAAGGAATGAAATTTCACAAGTTGTTAAAAGACCAGAAAAGACAGATTTCATATTTTATAAGGCATCTACAGTAAATTCAACACTTTTCAATGACAAAACCAAAATCACTTAACTGACTGTAGGCTTGAGACGTGCTTCAGTTCAAGGCAGGTGTTACAGCACCCTTGTCTTGTTTGCTGAGGTCACAATCCTGAACTTCAGTTGGTAGTGCAAACCCTCTGGAAAGCATGAGACCTAAAAATGAAGGGGCAGCAAAGAAAGGACTAATACCCAATAAATACGTTTCTGGGATAAACCTGAAGATGCAACTGAGACAATTTCAGCACAATGAAAACCTTATGTAATCAAGAATGAAGGATAATATGGAATATGTCTTATCTTTCAATACCAATCACTATGTTCTCATCAATGACAGCACAGAATAATTGAGATGACTCTAATTACTGCCTTTTCATTACACAGACTTTTGTCTCTGTTTGCTTCTTGCCGTCACATACAGCTGCTGACAGGATACTAATAAACACCCCATGGAATGGTTGCAGCACATCTATCATTCTAGTAGCCTGACTCATGAGTGAGGGCCACAATACAAAGAAATAATTAAACAATCATTAAAAAGTAACAGAACAACTTGTAGCAATCCTCTGTTTAGGGCAATAGAGGTTTTGCTGGTTTCTTTTGTACACAAAATCACAGCTCATTTTTTTCTTTGTTTTGGATTAGCCCACACGATGGTAATCTCTGTCATTAATATACAGCGAGTTCTTCCTTCAAATGCTGACAGTTTAACGTATGTTTCATTTGGGCAATACCAAAAAAAAGATGCGAAAATGTGCTTAGCTTTCAGTAAGTGTAAGAAACAGCCAGAAATCTTCCTGACAAATAATGAATAGTCTGTAACACCACAAAGGTGAGCCATTCACACAGGCTTTAGCACAATGCTCTGGTGTTGCACGCAGCGGAGAGAAAAGCCTCTACATAAGCAATGTAGCATCTACAGAAGCTGTGCCACTGCTGCACCCATTTCATGAGCTCTGCTTAACCAAAACCACTTTCTCCGTTCGTAGCTGGATAATGAATATAAAGCTGAGCTGAGTCTTGCTGCCATCTCAGTCTTCAGGTGTGAGCTTATGAAAGAAGTGAGGAAGGGGAAAAAAAGGCCAACTAGACACAGTCAGATAAATCAAAAGAACGGAAACTGAACTTTATTATTTAAAAAAAAAAGTATTCTACAATAATGGCTCAGAATACTACCACAATGTACAGAGACAAGGCAGTGCTCTGGGCTATGACTGTAGATTACTCTAGTATATATATTTTTAAGAGCTTAAGAAAGGTTGAAGCAGAGCAGGTCAACATTTCTTAAGCATATATTTAATAACTTTAACATTTGTTAGATCTCTCATATTATAGCAGGATTTATCAAATGCAATGTAGTCACAGAAGTCTTGCATAAATACAAATATCGAGACTTTACCTTGAATATTGTATATGATATAAATTCTGCCTTACCTTTAAAAAAATCTCCAGATCATTAGGTGACCTAGGAGTCTTTCCTTTTCTTTCTCTTTAAGAGTTTTTAAATATATATATTGATATATTTATATGCTATCATATATCAATATATATATGAATCCCATCTTTTCTGTTTTATTTTCTGCAGACATGGTCTGAAACAAAATCACCAACAACTAAATCAAAAGCTTCCTGGTTATCATAGGAAAGCCAAAGAGAACCTTTCCTCTTTTTTGTGTGTTTCAGAACTAGTATTTTTTTAAACTTATAAGGATTCTTCATAAACTAGAGGTCCATAAATCATTTAAAGCAGTCTTTATAAGCAAATTTACATACTTTGACATGCTTTTGTGAGGCAGTTAGTATCAAAATCCAATAGCATTTCTTACAGAACCATATGACTTTCTGCGATGCAGATATACATTTCATTTCTAAAAAGCCACAGTTCTTTTTCTACATCTGCTCTCATCAAATCCCCAGGATTCATTCATAAAACTGCTGCTGTTCCAAATGCTGATGCTGTTATCCCTGCTGTGGATTAAGTTGTCACCCAATCTGGTGACATCATCATGTGGAAGATTGCTAAGTAGGAAAATACCCTCCCCAAATCCACAGATAGTCTTTTCTATTTCTAAATCCTCATGATTCGTGTCACCCAACAGTGCAATGTGATGAAGACACGTCTCTATGCAGGCTAAGGGTCTTCTTCCATCAAAGGAATCTCTAGGGGAAAAAAGGAAATAACATTGATTGCTGATCGCAAATTCCCCTTATACTTTTCGGGGTATTGGTATTAGCAATTCTACAAAAACAGAAATGGACATTGTAAAAATCTGAACAAGGAGTAAAGTATCAACAGTTCGACACCCATTTATGCTCTAACACCTATATGAAAATTAACCTACTAAAACTACCCAGATTTTCCAAAATAAGTTAGGACCATAAAAACCTAAATGCAAACATCCTTTCTACTTACCACATGAATCACTGAAATGGCATTCAGAGTAGGCCGGGACTTTTATTAGCATTATCATAATTTCTCCCTCATCTTTCTAGACGTCCTCTTCCCTTATGATACCATTAGAAGTTAGCCCCAATCCTATGAAGCAGGAAGATTTCCTCCTGCCAGACCTTTACCCACAGTGAATTTAAAACACTGGGCTTCAGCTCTTTTCCTAGTGACTTTCAGTGACTATGGAGAGCAGAGTTGGAGCCACTCCTTCTAAATGCTTCTAAAGCGATCTCGTTTCCTTAACACGCTGAGAAGCACACTGTGCAGCTCCCTTAGAACTCAATGAAATTATATCAATGCATGATCATGTGCAATTTAAATACAGACAATAATATATGGCAATCTCCCTTCTCACACGTGGTCCTGTGGGTACGTTCCCCTTACGCTGTGGTTCCCATGGCTTCATGCGCACATGCCTCAGACTGAAGAGTTTGCTGTACGCACAGACTTAATGACTTTGTTAATAAAGGCTGCTAATTTTGGCTGAGTATGAAAACATGGTTTGCTTTCTTTCCATTTTAAGGAGAAAAGCCTGTTCTTTGCTGTGAAAGCAATGGAGTATGAGGGAGTTGAAGAGTAGATGAAAAGACCAACACAAGCAAGATGGTGGTTGGCTTTGCAGCTGTGCACAGGTGCTTGCTGACATCCCTGTTGATAAGACTGCTGTTATGGGGTCTGGACAGGAACCTTCTGGCCTGGGATCCAAATCCTGTGCACCACAGCTAGAACAGACATATTGCCGACACAAAGCTCTATGACCATGGAGTAGCATGTTTTAAACAATGTCCAAATTAAGACGTGGACAAAAACATGGAGGAAGTATGAACAAGTCAGTTGGGTTCATTCCTGCTCTGGCAGTACAAACAAATGATGGCTCCTGTATATGGACTCACCTATTGCACCTATGCAAGACTCACCATCTGCAATATCGATCCGCGGACTCGTGGACGCAGCCTCCCCAGCAGTGCTACAGGATATGTCAGTTCGATCTGAACTGGGAAGTGCTGCCACTTGGCATGCCGGGGATGGGTACAAACTTTGGAGCAGTTCAGAGGAGTCTGACCTACTGTCATAGGCCTCAAAGTTGCTAGGCAGTGTGTCTGTAATCCTGGGGCCGGGGTAAGCGGGAGGATTCTGATCTTCTGACTGCAAAATATGCCCCTGGTCTGTAGTAGCTGAGTATCCGGGTGCCAAAGCATTCAAGCCGCTGCTTACAGCTTCATCGTAGGAAGGCAGCATGACAGGAACACCATCTACCACCACAAAGTCGGGGTCACCCATGGAGCCGTCCTGGTTGCCTCTATGTCAAACACAGGTGAGATATCAGAGGGAGCAGAGGCATGTCAGAAGCACCCTGGAGCAACTGTGGAACTTAAGTAAACACACCACTTTTCTAGTCATGCAAAATGAAACTACAGGGTTATTAACAGTCACAGAAATGTTTGCTTCAAGGGTTTGCAAAACTCTGTTCAGGTTGACAGATGAAATCTGTTACAATTGAAAAAATGAAACCTGTAACGTGAAGAACAATTTCAAGAAGGGAAAGAAAACAAGTGCTTGGATTAGATAAGGAGCACCATTTGCTGTGCTGTGCACAGTAGGTATCACGGATATAAGATCACAGACGTAGTTTACCAGTTGAAAGTGTCTGAACACCTTGAAAGATGTGTGCTAGAGTACAAAAGTGTTTACAGCACATGTAAACAGGCACTGATATGACCAGAACTGGATAACAGGGCTTTGGTGGCCAGATTTGTGGCCTCAGTCAGGTCTTACTTTCAAAGGATGGAGGCTGCCTTAACCAGTAGTAAGCTGGTTTCTTTTTTTAAGCAAAACATTTCAATTAATATTTCCAGTATTAACTGGAAAGGTCTGTTAAACTCTAAAGTATCTGGTTTGTAGCCAATTAAATCACAGTATAGTCCCAGCAGGAGGGAATTGGTCCCAGGTACCTTTGGGACATGAAAATGTCTGAAAAGGAGAGGACAGAAACCCATTTCAGTAAGTTAGACAAGTGCAGGCTGTAAAGCTATCTGTAGTGCAACCCATTACCCCAAAGATCTTCCTAGTTATATATGCATATCTGTATGTGCACTAGTCCCTACATACTGTATATATGCACATATATGTATATGAATTTACATAGTACTTGTATAATCTGCATAGTATTATGTACACATATTTTTTAACAAAAATCACCAAGTCCTTTCTGCTGCACCGGCCTGAGGACATATATATGGACATGCAGGTTTTTTACCTCTTCTTTCTGTACATGGTTGAATAAAGACAGGAGAAAAAGCAAGCACAGGAGAGAAGTCTCACAGTCAAGGTCCATAGCTACCTGAGCAGACTGAAAACTAGAAACAAGACTAAACTCTGACACTGGCTTTGCCTAAAACTCAGCATGACTATCTTGGCTTTGTTTTTTCAGTTGTAAGGGGATAATAATAATGCTAATACCCACCTACCTGTCTCATGAGGAATGCTGTCAGAATCAATGACAAATGCTCATAACTGCATGGTATTTTATGGAAATAAAGGAAGATGTAAGAGGTGTTTACAAATTGTGGAAGATAATACTCATGGCAGGAAAGCAAACTTTTAATATAAATTTGTCCATAGAGAAAAAAGAAATTCTTTCTTTACATTACTAAGTCTACAGTAGTTAAAAAATTAATTCCCCCAGCACCTGAAAATGAGTATTTAAAAATATTGTCAGCTATTTTTACATGCAGAAGCAGCAATTCTCAGTAGCAGAGCTGTAATTACTCCCAGAGCGAATCTGACAAACTTTGCCTTTTATCTCAGTTGCAGAAAGGACTACTGTGGGGTTTTGGGGGTGTCCTTCCCCCAAAAGTGTTTCAGAGACTTCCACTCAGAGCAGAAGAAGGTGGCTATCTGCAAGGCTTTTGAGATGCTCCATGTCCTTGGTAAGGAGTGCTGAATGTGAAAGCTGAATCAATGTTTAAAGAAAAAAAAAAGAAAACAGTACAAACCTTGGAAGGAAATGTGTCTTAAATTTGGTCTGGAACATCCTGGCTAAAATAACCAGTAGCAGTACTAACAAAACACTGGTAGCAGTAAATGCCACTATTTTCCATGTAGTCAGGAGGGTCTCCTGTGTATTTGGCCAGGTTTGTTCTGTAACAAAAAGGTGATACAAGAGTTGTGCTTGATTATTACTGTGCTTATTTTGTATTAACACTTCAACAATATGCAGAAGTGCCAGTTAGGACAAGATATCTTTTATACATGTGTTGTAGAAACACATGAACTCAATGTCATTTACCAAGAGCAACCTGAGCATTAAGCTGCCACAGGGGCTGGACCTTGCTTTTTCCCCCCTTTCTTTTTTATACATGTTATCGTGACCTTAGCTTTTATACATCTAAAAATATCCACGAGATGCTAAAAAATACATTTGAAGAGTTAACAACTGAAATGGTTTAGGATCATTCATGGTCTTGAAAATGTACTATATTTAATAGCACCTTAAAATCAGTATTCATCACTTAACCATAAAACAGATGAGGTTCACCAGGATCCAGGCACTACAGACCAACAAATTTGCTCTAAAAAAGAGGGATTGTAAGAGGATCAGAGTGATGCCACAGCTGCTCCCTTACCTGTTTTGACACAGTATACTTGGTAGGAGGGGAACCACTCTCCATACTGGCAGGTAATGTACTTGTAATCGTTGGTGAGGGTGTAGCCAGGATCACAGTAAAACTCCACCACCGTCCCATGGTTGTAACGCTCACAAGGCCGCGGGTGGCAGATATAGTCTCCATGACTCACCATTGGAGGTAGTGGACAAACTTGGGCAAATAAACAAAGAGAAAAGGAGAAAGACATTAATGCCAGCAACCTACCGCTGAGTAGCTCCAGGGTCAAAATTCAGAGAGCACACTTCAGGCTCCCCTGCAGGCTCCCTGCAGTTTTGGGGAAGAGATTCACTGAACAAAATGTTGCTTAAGCACTTACAATCTGTGCCACTGTAATATTATTAAGCTGAGCTTAAGTTCTACAAGTGTTATTTGTGTTTTATTATCTCTGAACAGCCTGACTGATCTCAGTGGGACTGCTGGTCGAGTGAGGTCTTAAATATTACAGAGGCTGAGCCCGTGTTAATTAAGTACGGTGGTTTACATAAAGTTAGGTAAATAGGAGATAATTGCAATATAAACATGTGGAACTTTTATTGTAGGCCCTGAAACGAAAAGAAATGTCCTCTCATATGGCTGGGCTGATGGAACTCCACAGAGAACCAAGAGAGGAAACAGCAGCAGGGAAAGCAGCTCGCAAGCAGTATTTTTATGAGAGAAGAAACTTTTCCACTGAGTAAGAGTTAGTCGATTACTATTTTCTTAAGTGCTTCTAACACAGAGAAAAAAAAACCCTACAAAGTGTAATGATGTCTCAAATGGCTACATACTGACCCAAAAAAGGTTTAAATTACTGGATGGCTTGTTTTATTTCCCTTCAGAGGCATTAACTAACTGGCTCAGTGCCCCATCTACAGGCTGTTCCCTTCACTTCATGCCTCCCTCATGCAAGCAAGACCTACTGCATTGATTTAAATAACGAAAATGCCATCTCTCAGAAGAAGAATCTTCCCAGAAATTACAATTCAGCTATTTCTCTCTGTGAATCTTGTTACATGAATAATACATTTCATTAAAAAAAAAATAATTCACAAGATATTAAATGAATCTTCAAGACAGGTTGATTATAATGTGCAGCAATGTCTATTCCCCAACCCCTGGAGACGTGGTTTTGTTTGCATTTTCACTGGTAAGGCTTAATAGTAACTTGAAATCAGAGCAAGGAGTTCACAGAAAAATTCACATCCTCAATACTCTGCATAATCTCCAAAGTCTCTAGGCCCACAAGAAAGAGGAATGCTTTACTGGGCTGTCAACTCAAGACTGAAAACAATTTTCTTAAGACTAGAGCACAGGGGTCAGACTGCAATAGTAGGAAAGCACCTTTTGTCTCTATCTGTTGAAAGCAACAATTCTGGTCTGCCTTAAGGAGACCCGGTATATTTTACTATCTATGCTTAGAGCATGAGAACAAAGGAAGACAGCAATTTAAGCTTCTTTACAACTGAGTTTTGCCAAGCTATGGCAGGCTGCAAGAGATGTGTAGATGCCCAGTATGTTTCTAGCAACGAGCAAGTAGAGCACACCTGTCCTGGTCTGAGTTACAACAGAATTCATTCTGTTCAGTGATGTTATTTTTCAGCTCAGTCTCTTCTAACTGCACTTTCTGAAGTTATCGGCAGATTTTCACAGACCGTGTCTGCTTCTGGCAGTGATAATGCTCCATGTTTAGAGCAGACCAAGGTCATTGCTAAATCTTGTGTACCACCTTGGGGGTGAAGTAAGTAAAAGGTTGCATGTGTGAGGATGAGCGAACAGGACAGGTGACCCTAAAAGCGACCAATGAGGGATTCCATCCCATATGCGTTGTATTCCGTATATAGCTGAGGGATCACAAAGGCTGTCTTCTTCAGTGGTTGTCAGGACTCTGTACATTCTGCCTTTGCTCCCAATCCATGTGTTCCTGAATCCAGTTCCAGAATCCAGCTCCTGCATCTGGTTCCTGTCTCCTGCTGAGTCCAGTCTGGCACTTCCCCAGTGCCTGCCCACAGCATCACTGGTGATGTAATTGCTGTCAGGAGGGTTGGGTTTGATATTGGATTTGTATATATTTGTATATATTCAATTTTATTATTTTTATTTTCATTAAAGCTATTTTAGTTTTCTAACCCATAGGGGTCTCACCCTTATTCATTTTCTCTTCCCCTTTGGGAAGGGAGAGGGGTTAACAGAGAACATCTGTCATTTGTCTAGCAGCTGACCCAGCCTCTAAACCATGACAGCACATTATAACAAAGGGAAACATTCAGAGAAACTAATTTTCCCTTCCAGCAATGTCCCTGCTGCCTCATCCTTAACCTCTTAATGTCATTAAGAGACAAAGCAGCCTGATGAATAGAAAAAGCTCAAAGTTGGAGTCCCAGCAATGTGGACCAGCTCAGGTGTCACAGTTTAGAGTCAGGGTGGCCCCTTAGACCAGTAAGAGACGCTCTCTGTTAACCCCCCTCCCTCCTCAAAGGGGAAGAGAAAGGCAATTAGGGAGAGAGACTCAACAATTAGAAAAGGAAACTAGAATAGCTTTAATTAGAACAATAATAATAAAAACAGAATATGTACAAATATATACAAAACCAGTATTGAACCCAGCCCCCTGATGGTAATTACATCACTGTCACCACTGATGCTGTGGAGCAGGCACCGGGGGGTCCCAGACCAGTCCCCGCAGCAGATGGGAGCTGTGTTCAGGAGCTGGATTCTGGTACCAGATTCAGGAACACACCCATGGGGATCAAAGGCAGAACGGACAGAGTCCTCCTTGGATGCTCTGAGGAAGGAACTGAAAGAGGACCTGAGCCAAGCCGAGGAAAGCTGGCAAAGCAGCCCAAGGCGGGAGAAGAGCCCGGGAGCCCCCAGAAAGAGGGCAAGCGAGCAAGCAAGCTAGCAAGCAAACAAAACCAAAACTAGCAAGCTAACAAAAACCTATAGACCCTCCAGATCCCTCAGCTTTATACTGAATATGAGGTATATGGGCTGGAATACCTCGTTGGTCAGTTTGGGGTCACCTGCCCTGTCTGCTCCTCCCTGCAGGTGCTGCCTTTCACTTTCCTGCACCCCCAGTGTGGCACACAATATCCATCAGTGGCCTTGGTCTGCACACCATTCCTTGGTACTAACTCTAAACATGGGGTGTTATCACTGCTAGCAGCAGACACTGTCTGTAAAACAGGCTGCTAACTTCAGAAAGTGCAGTGAGTTAGAAGAACTGAGCTGAAAAGTAAAATCACTGAACAGAATTAGTTCTGTTCTCACTCAAACCAGGACATCAGGAATGACACATTTGCAGGCAGATTAAAAACAATACACTGTGAGGACAACCCAGATACAGAGTTATCAGTCTCTTTACAAATGGAGATGTATTTTATAAAACCTGAAAACGAGCATCATACATCCCCAGAGTTAAAAAAGAGTGCCACCCCATCCACCAACATTCTCTGTATTTCAAGGGAAAAAACTTGTGTGTTGGTGTGCCTGGAAACTTTTGCAAACCTTTCTTTAATGCACTGACAAGCATTAGTCATGAATTAGAGTCAAGTTTTAAGCGTACCTGCCAACAGCTTTTGCATTAAACACTCTTACAACCAGAAGATAAAATGGAGAGGTTTGAAAAGAAGGGTGTTTAGTTCAATTGAAACAGTGCTTCGTTCTAAGTCAGCTCAACTGTCAGAGTCAGGGGTTCTCACTCACTCACTCAGCATCTCCTGTGAACTCATGTTCATCAAGTTTCAGGATCCCTCAAGCATCTGCATGGGCAAAGTGGCCCCCAGGTACAGTCAGCAATGCTCAGTTTCAGCGCCTCTTTTTCCAAATCAAGTCAAATGAGATACATCAGAACCAAAAATTAACTCACTTTGAGCTCTAGGCAGTTAATTGTACACTCAGTCCCTTTCTCAAGTTGCTCCATTCCCATGGTCATCCTGGCCCCAAATCCTTTAAAGTCAGTGAAAGGACGGTCATGAAGTAGCCATAGTTTTGATCATAGAAAAGCAAGATTATGAAAGCCTGGAGGGCCACTGAATGTTCTCAGCTCCCAAAGACAAAAGATTTTTAGTTTAGACCTAGTAATCTTACAGGGTCAGATCCCTTATTCATGCTGGATACCAGTGTATGATACTGGTACACAGATTAAAGGAACATGCCAGATAAAATATAGAGGAAAATGCAGGTGACGTGTGCCCACTGAAGTTTCCTAGGAAAGTTAGAATTCCAGCATTCCTAGTGCTCAGCCTTAACTGCATTTGGAAATGACAGGCCATGGACTTCAGGCAAATGCATCAAGCTCACAGAATGAAAATAGTCAAAAACTGATTAAAATAAAAATGTGTTAGACAAGTACATTTTCACTGTCAAAGCTAACAGCATTATGAACAATAAATCAAAGAAACAAATTCTATTTTAGGAAGTTCTCACAGCTTAAAAACACCCCTTGGTGCTGTTCTTAAATATGACACCAAATCTTTACTACCAATACCTTTCAGCATCTTCACATCATAAGGCTTTTGAGACTTTAATGCTCTAATTACAAGATCCAGCATAGATAATCCAGTAGAATCTCCTGATGACCAACATTAAAAGACCACATGCATGTGTTCTTAACTTTGGAGCTTATCAGACCAATGGACATAATTTAGGCAGTGCCTACTGGTGGTTCTGCAGCATGTGATCCTGGGTTTCTGGATCCATCTTTGTAGAGCAATTGGCCACTGGCTGTAAGGGGACTTACAGGAACATTACAGCTCAGCATTCTCATCTGAAAAGCTGAATCATTCATCAAAAAGAAAGAATAAGTGTGTTTATATGGCAAATAAATCCCTTCCAGAGTGCTCAAGATGCCTGTTACTCAAGGAAGTTGAAGGGAGGTATTTCTGATTTGCTTCAATGGACCTCCCTGCCTGCTCTTAGGAGCTGCTGGAGCTGAGGGCTCTCCTCTGTTCTGACTGAGTTTAATGAAAGCTGAATGCTCTCAGGAAGAGCTCGAAACCTGGGGAGTCAAGCCATGTTTTACAAACACTGTTATGTACTGGCCTGGAGTAGAGGCAAAGGCAGGTCTGCCCCATAGCACAACCCCTACATCGCAGCATCCGCAGCACAACAGCCACATATATCCCTTGGACCAGGGTCACAGCAAGGTTGATGCAGGCTATGGGTGCTTGCTGCCCAGACACCAAAGGAATAAATGGAGTTCACCCAGTAATTTTTCCTACCTATTATGGTCAAGAGGCCTTTTAAACTCTGCCCAGAGGATGCTGCAGTAATTCTGCACTGTTGACACTGGAGACGTAGGAGGGAGGGAGGATTTTTTTGGCATTAGCATATTCTCAATTAACATCAATGGCACAAGGATGTCACGTCACTTTTTAAAAGCCACTGGTAGAGAGATAACAGTGGAGTTACACATAATTACAGTGCTCAGAACCTTCTTTTTAGTCAATCAGTTCAATGACTAGTCAATTCAGTCTTCGGTCAAAGTAGGCAGGAGGTAAATTATTCAGGTTTTGCCCAGCTTTTGTACATGAACTGAAAAAATAAAAGCAAAACTGTCTTGAAATACAGGGCACTTACAAAAAAATGGTAGGAATAAGCAAGAAGTTTATTTTCCACCTCTGATTTTTTTATAGTAGATTTTTTCTCTAGTTACTAGTCTGCCTTTCAGGTAGGACATTGGTAGCTCACTTAGCTGGGTTATCAGAAAAACCCAGTGTAAGGCCAGCCATTTTCTGCTTGACACGAGCCTGGACAGAGTTAGTGACATCTGCACCTAATCAAAACTAATACTTTGTCCAAACACACCATGAATGTCTGATCATTACGCAAAGAGTGAGAAAAGATTAAGATGAAAATTCATGATGAGAGAGGCATAGATAAAACCTGCCAGTTTCAATGTGTGAGGGAAACACAGGTGTCTAGATAGTAATTGGAGAGGTGGACACACTGTCTGGTTTGTGCACAAACTGGAAGAGGAGAAGAGCTTTTCCTGGCCCTCACTTGTTGTTCTTTTACATATCAGGACAATAATTAGTACCAGAATTCTGGAAACCTGTCATCTGGCTACTGCATTCTAACCAATGTTAAATTCAAGCCATGATTTGCTCCATGAGACCGCAGCAGTATACATCCCAGAAGGTTGGACTCTTCCCATCTAGGGTGGCCTTGTCCCCACCTGAGGCTTCACCAGCTGGATTCTGGGCTTGGTAAGGAACCTTTTCCATATCTTGCCTTCACACAAACAGATGCTTGGGTATGTCAGATTTGAAAATTAATTTTTTTTACAGGAACATAGAAGATGAAGATTATGTTTGTTCCTTTTCCTGCTTCTTTATGAATACTGTGCTATTAAATCTTGGTTCCTTGGTTACTTCAGTGTCATCACCCTTCAGAATAAAATAAATAGTCAACAAAGAAGCCTTTCTTTCATATCCCTCAACAATTCCTGTCCAGTTCACCTGATAGACCTACCTGGCCATTTCCACAGGTATTAACAGCACATGACTAACACTTGCACTGCACAGAACAGTGCCCCAGATTTAAGCTTCTCGTCCTCTCACATACACATAACACATTATAAGGCGTTCAATATGGAGGGGAATGTAATGCCTATAAAATATATTTGGTTGATGGAACACCAGTATTAGCATCTTTCACAAAGGCAAATGCTTCTTAATAATTATGAGCTTGTAAACAATGACAAAGAAAACAAATCAGTGGTGCTCAAAAAAAAGAAAAGGATCTGCTAGTTGTGGATTTTTAAATGACACTAAATTTTTAAACAACACTACACTGTTTAGAGAACTTACTGAGTTTTTTTGATAGCCAAAAAGATCTCAAGAGAAATACTGGGAGACAAAAAATTGGCATTTTAACTGCAGTATCAAATAGGGAAATGCAGGGTGGTAAGGAGGGTGAATGGCCAACAGGAAGAAGAAGAGGAGGCAAAGGAAATTGCTAATGCACTTTAAATATAGAAAAAATTATTTTTGTATTCCATACTTGGATTTAAATTTATAGTAATGCAGAAAACCAAAATTATTGTAATTCTAAAAGTGCAAAGCAAAAATTCTCATTAAATTGTCCAGTAGTGCATGTAGGATGGAATAAAAACTGTTGGACTCAACCACTCCTATCCAGTTGAGAGCTTAAAGAATAAATTAAGAAGTTCGTAAAAGGAAGGAAGTAGCAAACCCAGCTGTCTAAAAATAAGACCCATCATCTCAGTCTAGAACAGCTACTTAAAGAGAATTTATTTCTAAAGTCACTTTTTGGGAATGTAAGCAGAATAGGAAGCATTACTAAAGTAACTTTTCATTTATCATTAATATCAGCTTAATAATACCCTAATGATACATTGCTGTAACAAATGGTGCCAGCACTGTAAAGGAAGACTAAGTGCATATTATAGCTGTATTGGAACAGGGGAGAAAAACTTTGAGGGCATCAGAGGCTTTGAGGAACTTTCCTGATTACTCATTCCCACAGCAAAACAATAGCACCAATAGTAATACCAGAACAGAAAGTTCAGTGGAAAACAACTCTGCGAGCACAAACATATAAAGTAACTCCTATTAAGCCTGACAGCAGACATGACTTAAAGTAATAAATATACAAGATAGTTATTTTGAACTCTGAAGTTGCCAGCAAATTTATTTTTGCAAGCCTACAACAAGAACTATTAAAAATGCTGTGTTCTTAGTCAATAATTTCCAAATCGTTTTCGATCTCAACCTTCCTCGATCACCTAACCTTCACAATGCCACTTACATTTTTTCTTCTGAAGACACAAGCAACATCTTCTTGACCATTCAGCAAGTCAATGTTCAAGCAACTAGGAACAAACCCCAGGTCTCATAGCTCTAAGCTGATTGCTCTAACTTCCATCACCCCCAGGTAATTCTGTACCAGTTACAGTAGTGAGGTAAGCCTTTCAATGTGCACACAGTGAGAAGCACTTTTCACCTTCTATGAAGTGTGAAATGAATTGAATAATTAGGTTTTTAATCAAAAGCTACTTCTCTTGTCTAGCTTTGACAAACACCATCTTGGTGAAAATTGCTATCACTGACAGCAGCTGTTTGAGCCTAAATGAAACAGTATAAAATTAGTTTCAAGCCTATTCTAATAATAGTTTAATATTAGCTGATTCCTAAATGGAAACAGAAGGTGATTTACAATCACTTATTGTACACAGAGCTTCCTCATTACTGGAGTTACAAATTACAAATTGCAGTTCCAGTCTGCTGAGCTCCTACAGGAACATCAAACCAAATTCACACTCATTCTCAACAATCCTGCCACTCCCAGCACAGCAACCCGTGAAACACTGATCTTAATGCCAAAGTCTTCAGTTTCACAACAGAACAGATATGGAATGAAGCACACCTCAAATGATCTTTTTCCTATAAATTGTAAGCTAAAAAGTACAATTTTTATTTAAACTAAATAAAATTGATGATGAGTTTACAGCAATAGAGAGCTAAGAGGGTTTTTTTAGCAAAAGGCCCATAATTATCTTAAAGGAAATATTTATAATCATTATTCACTGTGGTCTCATTTACAGCAGATCATTTTAGCTTTCTTCACCACTTGCTTCTAGTTTTGTTTCTTTTTTTTCCCATGAATGGTTAACTTCGTGATCAATAATAGTATTTTTAGGACTTCTAGAAGCAGATGCTGGGGACTGCGTAGACACCTAACAAGAAGGAATCAGAGACCTTCAAAATAAGTCAAGGCTTCGGTATACAACAGGTGTCAAAGGATAACCCAAACTGGAAAAAGTCAAAGTGCTTAGAAGTAGAATGGAGGTGGAGGAAGCTGGCTAAGAAAAACAAAGAGAATAAAGCACCCAACAGGGATGTCTGAAGAAGCCAGTGCTCACTTGTGAGGTGGACATATCAATGGTTTTAACCTGCATACAAGGCTAGGAAGGTGTGGAAGACTATCGGTTATTTACGTTTAGTTATCAACTGCCTGTCTACGCTGATTGGTGAAACTGCGACCCTTTAAATACCGGGTTTTATCCCTGGAAGTGAACAAATCTATGCAGCAAATAGAATTCCTAATGCACAGAGTCTGTAGCTACAGTTGCCTCCATTTGCAGAAGATTTCCATGATTGCACTGTGTAGACAAATTTAATGAACACACATGTCTGTAAGTCACAGAGATATTTGATTTCAAGGTAGACAATGTAGTGTGCTTTTCCTTTCTGAGGAGCCCTGTCAGATGCAGTTAAATATTAATATTATGAAAGAGCCCTCAGGGAGAAATTTTGTCTGCTTTCCTCCACCTCATCCTCAGCATATTTAAAGCAACATGGGTAAAACATTCCATGTATCTGGTGGCTAACATGGAACTTCAGGGCAGAAATTATGGCTCCATGGGATGTCTGGCTGATTCTGGAAATGCTAAGGAGTTTCTGGAAGGTACACAGGTGATAGAGCAGGTGTAAAACAATGATTTACTGTGACAGTCCTGTGCAGCAAGCAGAAACAGAAGACATGAAAGAAACAGATTACAAGTTGTTCTGTTGCTTTCTTGAAAAACTATGAACAGTGGAGAAGACATCTATTACAATCACAACCAAGATCAAAGAAGATTTCTGCAATGCAAAAAAAGGAGCAGTCTCTTAGAAATATAATGGTATTTATCTTCTTCAAACAATATCTTCAACTTGGAAACTGTTCTCTAAACCCCCCATCCCTCATAACAAAAGCTGTAAAAAGCCAATTTTGCCTCTCATTCTGTCTTGAAATGTACTCTGTTTGCCTTTCTGTTTCACTCTGCAATACACCTGCTGGAGTTAAGAGATTGGATTATTATTAAGTAGCATGTTCACAGAAGAACATGCTTTGTCTGTCTAGTATTTCATGTCACTGTGCTCTTTCTGAATTCAGTTCTCTTCCACACCTCTTCAGCTGTGGGTAAAAGCGTACAGATGAAATTCAGCATTCTTCAACAGCACAAAAATTCAGATATCCCAAGTCGTTATGAGCAGCTCCTTAAAGTGTTCAACTTCCACACTTGCAGGGTGGCCGGATGCATATAATTTCTGCACTCCTGGGTGATGAACGAATTAACTGTCTGCAGTGCAGAAACACACAGAATTACTGAATGACTTTTTTTAAAAGAAAACTACCCTTTTAGACATCTTTATCACACTTGAGTTCTATGACTTAATAACCCCCAGGGTGAAACACTATCAGCTTATTTCATCCTTTGGCCATCAGGCTAAAGGTGTCGCCTATGTAAAGGTGTTGCCTAAGTAAAGGTGCTTACAAATATTGTTGGTCGCTGCTATTTGAGCATGGCATGACAACTGCTGCTTCTTATTCCTGAGGTCACTGCTGTAGGCAGTGAATATATTCTGAAATGCCAGCCTAGCCAGAAATATTAAAAACAAAGCTATTGATGCTATGTTAACAACAACTCAGTTAACTTGCCAGTTGGGCAATTTTTAATTTATTCTCCCTCCTGCCTGCAAGGTGAGTAGGTGTAAACATAGAATGGAATCCTGGTATCTACCTCGCTTAATTTCTTAATATTACAGTGTTACACAGCTTGCTTGGATTGCCACCCTCTGCTCCCTCTACAGGATTTTTATCTGTTGGAGATCTGCTGCATCAACGTTATCTTCCCTGAGGATATGCATCAGTCTGTCATGTCGCAATTTATGTAAAGCCTTCTCAATGTCAACAAGGAAACACAGAGAGAAATCCATTCATACCAATGTTCAGTATCTCTGGCTGAGGATTGCTTACTTTGACTCCTGAACATAAACTGATTACAGGCTGATTTCTATCTTTTTTTTTTTTTTTTCCTCAGTGTATTACTGTATATTCCATCAATAAATTAAAATACTGTAAGGGCATAGTTTATAGAACGTATAGCTTGGCATCAATCATTGTCTATGATATTAGTAGTTGTTATACAAGAATGAAATTTTTTGAAGCTTTCCTTCAAAGTATCCTGTGTGTAATTGGTTAGATAGTTTAAGATAGTTTGTTTTGAAATATTAAGCGGCTACAGCATTTCACATGTAATAGCATCTCCTCCTGTGTTCTTTCAGGCTCTTTACTTTCCAGGTTCTACATTAGAATTATAAGATCCTCTCTCTGAGTGTCTGTCCTCAGGTTTATGAGAATAATCATTTTAAAGGTCTGTCCTGTATTCTTGCCTGTTTTTTTCAGAATATTTTTTTTTTATTTGTAGCATATTTTGCTGGTTTTAGTTTTCATATTATTAACTCCCCCTTTTCTACTTCAAAAATTACCTGGTGCTGCAGGTAGGGTTTTTTGGGGTTCCTTTGCACTTCTTCTGGCTTTGTTGTTCATTTCTTTTAATTCCTTCATTCTCCTATCTTTCTTCCATAGTTTCTATAATTTCCAGGATCCTTTCTGTAACTGGCTGTTGCTTAGCATCATACCCTTTCACTTCCTCTCACAATGAGGTGGTTTTCATATACCAGAGTTCTGAAATGCCTTCACTTTTCTTCTATGCGTTTACTCTCTTCTACTCATCAAGTCTCCCCATTGAAGTCTGTTCCTCATGTTTGCTTCATTTTCATTTTGAATCTACCCACAAAAAATTTGAAGTATTTTCTATTTTTCATTCTCTTAAGCTTAACCTCATCTAAAGAATCTGTTGATCTTAGCATGCAAAATGAGGTTTTTATATTGCAATATATATGATTTCCTGCAGGACCAGCTGGTATGATGCTGAAACCAGACATTCCAGGTAACAGGATCATGTCTGTTGTTCGCAAATTCAATCATCCTGTTTTCCCTTTTACTCTCAAATACAAAGCTGGGAATTCCCAATTACACTATCCCCACAACTGCTTTTTATTCTAGCATTATCACTGTCATAAAATACCTCTCTGCCTCCTTTCCCCCCACAGTTCTTTATAAGAACTATTCCTTACATCTTCTTGGAAGTCTTCCAAAGGGCATGAAAGATTAAAATACAGAATCCAGATGGCAAGGTATGTAATCATAGGCAGATCATGTTCTCAAAGTACAGGCTTTTTCTTTTTTTTTTCTTTTTTTTCTTTTTTTCTTTTTTTCTTTTCATCCAAATCCTGTGTAATGTCTTTATTCACCTTGAAGTGTCATATCATAAATATTGCCTGGTTTTATATGTTTTATTTCACAGAGTACCATATTGGTATGTTTTATTTTTTGGAAGCCATCTGATTTTACAATAAATGTTTCTACCCCATGTGGTAATCTTCAATTCAAGGGGTTTTCCACCTATCTTTTGCATATCTGATTTTACAGAAGGCAATTGCTACCTTACATCAATTTCTACAGATGGATGATTAACCCCAAATTGGTAATTTAAAAATCATGTAAATAATTAAAAAAAAAAAAAAAACCAACTTAGATTTTCATATATCCTTGGAAGTGTCTAGTGTTTTTCAGTACAAAGAAAGTTTAAAATACTTCTGCATAATTATGGAATTCCACTAGAAAAAAAAAAAGGAGATTGAGAAAGTTAAAGATGTATATTCAGAACTTAAAGGAGATGAAAATTCAGTGTTAAGACACTTCATCTTATCCTCCAACTGTAAAATTTTCTAGCACTGGTTAAACAACACCATTTCCTCTACTGTCATTCTCGGATATAGCTCAACCATTTCAACTGAAGCTTCCCAAATGATTCAGCTTGAGGCAGACACTCAAAAATCAATCCAAATGTTTTAAAATTGGCAAAGGTACAAGCATTTAAGAAGAGGATCTCATACCAGTAAATACTGGGCTATCTGAGCTAGAGGCATCCTTAATTGCCTGAGCTGCAACAACTTCCCTGATCAGATGCAAACAGCTATTGCTGAGAAGCTGCTGCATAACTCTGCAGTTTTGGCTACACTTCAGCACCAGGTAACACAGTTTTTATGCACTGCTATGATAAAGCAACAGCAATTATAGTTATCAGAAAAATCTTCTTCCCTATCAGCAAAAATTAGTCTCTTGCCAGAGTGGGTGGAAGCACTGTGCTTGGCAATATTAAGACTCGATTGAGTATTAGAAAGCAAGCTGTATGATGGGAGCTAAGTGGTCCCTGGTGTAATGTTTTATCTAAATGGAGCTACAAACCCTTAATTTAGAATTTATTTGGCCTAACAAAGGGGGACGAATTCACAAGATTGACATATAGCATTTATGTGATTATACACATATTTAAGAAATTACTTCTGTGAAGGCTTCAAGAAGAACTTCAGGAAGAATATATATCAAAATGAGAAAGCTGTAAGCAGCACTGTTTATAGCAGAATGAAAGCTCTAAAATGGTTTACTATAGCTTTCTAACAATCACTTGCTTTTAATCATTACCATATATAAAATACTGAGCAGGAAATGCCATTACAATAAATTTTGAATTGCTCATGGAAATAAGTAAATGGAATTAATTTGTTATTGGCAGATTTCCTCTGTGAAAAATACTGCTTGGTGAGATTATACTTCACACATAAAAGGAATGCTGAACAATGAGCCTGACATTGGTATGCAAGGTGCAGAATAAAAAAATAGGCAGGAAGGGAGTTTTGTCCACTAATTAATAGTGGATTGTAACAAGATTCCTGGAGACTGTCACTCCTTGCATAAATCACTTGAACAAACACTTTCAAACAAGGGCATCTCAAGTTGATTTACTCTATCTGGATTTAATTTAGACGTTTCCTGCATACCAGCTGAAGCATCCCTACAACAGAGTTCACAAGGGGAGTTATCAGGGGTGACCTTTTAGTGATGCTGCTCTTTCTTCTGCCCCAACAGCAGCAGGGACTGCCCCAAAGCTGAGAAGAACCTGCTCTTGCAAGCATTATGTTCTAGAATTCAGTCTCCTGTGTTTCACTCAACAGATGCACAGATGGGATGCCAATGGTGAAATCACCACAGAAAGTTTTAACACTTTAGGAGAGCAATAAGAAAGCGATTAAAAGGGAGGCTGGGTCTAAATCTAAACTCAGAAGTCCTCCCAGATGGACTTGACCAAGCATCTGGCACACACTGATAGCCAACCCCCCATCACAGATCATCACAGTTTACTGGGGATGATAACTTCTGACATGTTATTTAAAATGTAGAACAGTCGGGGCAGAAGTTCCTATATCATGTTTAAATTATCAAGAAAAAAAGAGCCTCTCCATGACTTTATAATACAAAAACAAAACAGCTATACTGTTTAGATTATTCCTAACAGGGCCTTTCCTGTTTTTTAAAATGTATTTTCCATGCTATAAACAACAACAAAGAAACCTTCCAAAAATGGCTTACTTACACAGAGCTGATTT
>JAAGNO010003152.1:37866-56613 GCA_033439905.1 Ceryle rudis | reverse complement strand
TTTTTTTAAAGTTATCTTGTTACGTCATTCCAAAAAAAAGGCATTTTTGAATTTTGGAACTTGAACTGTCAGTTAAAAATAAAGTTCATTTTACTATTTTTGTGCAGTTTACTTTGTTGATGCTGTTGGCAAATTTTTGCACTTCCAGAATGCTTAGCATTTAGCTCACTGGCATAAGCATCACATATGAATTCCTTTAATTGCTTTTAGCTAAATTCTACATATAGATAACTTCCTTACAGGCTTGAAATAGAGCAGAAATGTAGTCCTTTTAGGGGAATGAAATGCAGAGGATATATCTGGATTCTGATGACTAGCTACGATGTTTCACTCAAGATGCAGTATGAAGATGGAGGAAGGTAGTTCCCAAGGTTTTGACAGTGTATGGAGCACTCCATTCGGTATCTTTGTTTTAAATGTATGGGACGCAAATATAAATGTACCACAATATCCCCCATTCCAGCACTGCAGCTATAGTCAGAGATTATTCCTTTTGGCTTGGTATTATTTACCTCTGTTTCACACTGAGTAGTTTTTACGTTCCTAATGAATAAGTTAGCTCAGCCATTTTAGTTGGAAATCCTTCTTTAAGGTTCACTGTTATGAGAGACAACAAATATTCAAGCGTGCAGCACTGGGTAGCACTGAATAATGTTTGCAGATGGCACAGCCCAAACTAAGAGTTTCTATGGAGTATTTTTTAGTTTATCATGGGAAGCTATCCTTATCTACAGAAACTCTGACCATCTGCACACAAATGTGAATTCCAAAACTTCCTCAGTACTTTTATTAGAAAAGCTGCAAAGAATTTACATTTTAAGGGCGAAACAATCATTGTTAAGAGCTTCCCCTCTTGCACTTTGGACACTGAGAGAGCAAACCTGAGTTAGGGAACACCAAGAGCTAACAGTGCAGTGAAACACAATAGGCTGTATGCAGCAAAAAGCAGATAGGCTCTATGTGGTCTGCAGAAACATTACAGACAGAGGAACTGTAGTTATAGCCCTAAGTTAGAGTCATATAGAGCATGCCGATTTTGCAAAATTGAAAGATAAACAAACAATAAGACATTTACCTTCCACATCAAGGCACCTAGGTGGGCTATCTGACCAGATAAGGTTATACATGCACTCAAGGACCTCTGCCCCTTCTAGTTTATATCCAGGAAAGCACTGATAATACACCACTGTTCCTACGGGGAAGGAGGACTCGAACTCAGATAAGTTAATGTAACTATGAGGAAGAACCAATGGCCTCAGGCAACCTGCAAATTAAGAAGAAGGAGGTATCTTTTATTATAAAGTGTTTATCTCAGTCATCTTCACACATCTCAGTTATAATTCCTAAATTGAAGAGTGCGGTATTTTTCATCTTCTCTACTATGACTGGCATTGTCTGCATAATCTCTTTCAGCTACATATGCCTCATTATCCTGTTTCAAACCCTTTTACTGTTTAGCCCACATGCTTTGCTAGCGTGGGATTCACTCTCAGCAAATGCAGGAAAGGTTTACTGAAAATGACAGTATTTTGTTTCACAAACATTCACTGGTTTAGCAGATGGCAATTTCTTCTTGAGGTAGAACCTTTAATAAATACAGATTGTCATTTATACAAACCATGAGTTTTACTCCTCCTCTTAAAACTGACAGGCATGTAAACCATTTTTAATATTAAAACTGCTCCTGTGACCAAGTGCACAGAACTGTAAAAGATGTGCAGACAGAATTAATGATTTTGAAATTTCAGTTTGAGAAAGTCTAAAGGGACATGACTTCCTAGGAGCAGTCCATGATAAACACTTAACGAGGTCTTAGATTAGGTTATCAAAAAGTTAAGGTACCTGTTATCAGCAGAAATTGTAAATATAGTTAGAGACTATGTTCTACTTCTGGAATTACTTCTGAGGGATTTGTACCATGGATGGTATTGAGCAGTGACAGTTGAACAGTCACCAACCACATGTGGTGCAAGAAAGAGCAGTGAATTTAACAGATGACATAACATTGCAATATGTCATTCTTATACATTCACAAACTGTTTTGAGATGGTATTTACATAAGACTTTGTACTCTTATGTAAAGATAAACAAAAAAAAATTCCTCATGGCCATAGAAATGACCCTCTGGGTAATACTTAATACTGTTGATTTTTTAATTTGCAGTAATGTGGAGGAAAGATAATTAGTAATCAGGGAATGAAAAATAGTATTATAAAGTTACGAGACTAAAAGTAGCTGAATTATGGCAATCCATAAATAAGTGTCTTGCCACTACTAGGAATTTGTGAAGGATGTTCACAGGACTCTCATAATTTAAGCCTAAGGGGGAAACTTAAATCAGTCTGAGAGCTTCTTGTAAAATACTGGAATCTAAATAAGAAGTCTCATCAGCACTTCAAGGGGTTATTTCCTTGCAATGGTCTTTTGAGGGAGAGGGACAAAAGCAAAAGAAAACAGCAGATAAAGCCTGAAAGCTTTTTACAGCATACTGCACTTACCATCATAGCTGTTTTACTAGCTGGTTATCTCCCTGCTCAAATAGAGCTTCAAGCATTCTATCTACTGGCTACTGTGTGTAACCCTGATCAAGTATGCCCCACACATAACACACCAGTTCCTGCAAACTGAACAGCCCACTGAGCAGGATGATATAAGCAGCCCCCAGTGGGACAGAAGGAGCACAGACTGCCGGAGCAAGACCAAGCTTACTCTTCTCTGAACTGTATCAGGGAAAATTTTGTCCTGCTGGCTCAGAATTCTAATGCTCAATGGGTTCTTTGTATTGAAGGACAGAGGTTTAGTTGAATTTGCATGAGCCAAGTGTTTGTGAAAATCACTAGGTCTCCAAACATCTCAGCCTGCTTGAAAACTTCAATTTGACATTTTATTTATTTATTTTTTCCTAAGTAACTCACATCATTTCAGATCAGTAATTATCATTATTATCTCATGGTAAAAATAGTTTGAGGTTGGATTCTTATATGATCTACAATCCTTTCCCACTGCTCTGGCAGAAAAAAAAAAAAAAAAACATAAAAAAAAGAGGCATCTTAGTGTCATGAGACTCCCCTGCCTTTTGTAATCAAAGGGCCATAGAAATGTAATTGACAGACTACCTAGTGCAAGCAGACACGTCCCTTTGATATTATTAGCGCTTGACATAGCAAAATGAAAATTCTGGAGGCAATTTTGGAACAGGTTTATAGAATTTGGCAAAATACAGCAGATACTTGAATCTGAATTGCCTATTCTCTACCTGTCTGGTAGTTACTGCACTCAGCTCTTGTGCAATTTATTTCTTAACTTTTATTAGCACTGCTTTTGTTTTAAAAAGTAGTTAATATTGAACATTGAGTAGCAGCAATTGATTGTGTTTCATAGTATAAATACAACAACAGAAGAAAATAATAAGCTGAGGGCTACCTGGGGTACTTTTGCTTGCCCAATTAATACTGGCTGTCACAAAATTTCCACCTGGATCTTTGGCAAATACAGTAGCTGCAAATTAATCTTTTTTGAGTATTCATCTCCCTTAATCTACCTTAATTAGATATGAGGTGCACTCTGAAAAATGGGCTGTATACTTCATCCTGCCACACATGATACCACTGCTGATCAGATACCTCAAAACTAGAGTCCACTTTTTCATGAGTTTGTGAAAACTCCCCATTTCTATTAGGCCTATTCAGATACAATGTGCGCATCTAGAACACTGATAATGTAATGTGCCTAAATTTCTAAATGTCTGTGCCACAGTCTAAGACAAGACCTTAGGGTACAGTTTAATGTGCCCCAAACTGAGGGTCCTAACTCTGGAGATCCATACAAACTAAGCTTCTGACACTGGTGGCCACCAATCTCATGCTTTACAAGAGAAATGCCTTGACTTTTGTATCTCACCCTGCCATTGCCACTCCTGAGAAATGTTCCAGGTCCCCTGCCTGCCTGCCCCAATTCTCCAAACTGATGTGATGGTGTAATTAACTGCTTACAGCGAACTGTCAGCTTTAGATGACAGATTTGTTTCAGGGAAGTTGATACTAACTCAGGCTTCTCATTATCACAATTAAATCTCTTGATGCTGTTCTGCTGGTCAAGCTTGATACCAAGACATGAACTGGTTACAACCATGTCCATGGTACTAACACGTGTGTTACATTTACTTTTAAGGGAGCAGCAGCCCAGGGTTACTGAATTTCCATTCACCAAAGCTGGCTTATCTCCAGCCATTTCTTACAGTCTAAGTGAAACTGGGATCCCATGCTACTCATACAACAAGTTCTACAGTTAATGGCTTTTCTGGACAAAATAATTCCTGTGCACACCTTGAATTTTCAGTCAATACCTATGGTATTAATGGACTGTGAACCTTATCAGCAACTCTGATGAAAATTCTGATAGAACAGGTTCCAGCTTTTCTCCTCTACCCCTGCCCACTGCACAAGGCAAAGACAGGTAAATTTCAGTTAGAAGTTTAAATCTTTCCAGTATTTAATTGGTGCAAAAGCATCAGTTGCCCATCAAATCTTTTGTTGAACTTCTGATAATTTAACCCTGATTTTTATTTATATTTTTTAATAGTGCAATGTATCTGTGCCAGATTTTAGACTAGCAAACAAAAAGCAACATTGAAAGTAGTATTTTAAGTATGGGTACGTTCAGAAAGTGGCATCTTCTTTCCTGCAGTAAGTAACAGGGAAGAGGAAACAAAAAAATCTTAACAGCAGCACCATTCAAATACTGTACAGTGGAGCTTATCAGATCACTAACATCCTTACGACCATAGAAAAGAGTATTGGAAAACTATCACAAGGTGCATGAGCTATAAAACAGGATGTGCTGGTGTACTAAACCTTGACAAATGGGCAGATTATCCCATGTTCCATCATCTTGACATATTGCAATCATGTTGTCTAAGTCAGGGTAACGGATCTGGAATCCTT
This sequence comes from Ceryle rudis, assembly GCA_033439905.1. Lineage (NCBI taxonomy): Eukaryota > Metazoa > Chordata > Aves > Coraciiformes > Cerylidae > Ceryle > Ceryle rudis. The sequence continues at coordinate 51,670 of JAAGNO010003152.1, read as the reverse complement.
CATGACAGCTGATTATTAATTTATCGCCAGTCCTGTATGTCTTGTTATGAATCTCTGCATCTTCAACATGTGGAACAAGGCAATCTGTGACTTCATGAAAAAAAAAAATAGTAACTTAATTAAAAAAACATGGCTAGCTATTCAATAATCAATCTCTTAAGCAAATGTTATCAGTTAATGTAAGTGCTCTGCTTAAACCATTTGGAAAATACATGCATTTCAGTAAGTACATCCTTTGTCTAGTTAAACAACGGTTACAAAGTCTACAGCACTTTAGTAGAAGCTGACATACTACAATAATGGATCATTCCCCCAGACTTTTTTTTAAAGAAACAAAATTAAGAGCATTAGGAAGATCATTTCTAATTTCATCCTTCCATTCATCATATGTGTAAATCACACTACACAGTCTGACTATCCCAAAGTCCCATCTGAAGGCAAACTCTTTGACAGCACTAAGGACAGGATGAAAGAAAAGATAAAATACAGATATGGCATGAGGAACACAGAAAAACTGCAGTTTTAGCAGAGACAGATGAAAATCAGGTACATTTACAAAGTTTTATCCATCTCCATTCCACAGAGTTCCTTATGAGAATGTCTCTCATAAATTCTGGTTTCAATCATATTATTTTAGGTGCCTGAATGCATATGCCTTTAGAGACTGTGATTTTTAAGGCCCTGAGCAGCATCTCAAGTGCTTGTACAAGACTCTCACCAAGGGAAGCGACAGCAAACCTCTAGTAATACACAGGTATGGGCTCCATTACCTCTCTGTGATACACGTCTCAGCCAGCCACTGTATATACCAGTGCCAAAGACACCAAAATATAAAATGAACCCCCAAAGACTAAGAAATGAAAGATGTTGTGGAAAGTGGCAGGAAAAGGGTGAGGCAGGGTAAAAATCCCTCTGCTAACACTGAATAATTAAGAGACAAGCCAAGAGGATATGAAGGAATATGCCATGTGACTCGAAGTTCATCCTCCTCATAAATGCAAAGTGAGATTAAATGGAAGAGAGGAAAAGATTAACTGTTGGGTAATTATAATCAAAATTATCTGTTTGTCTGCCAGCAGTCAATCTATGATGGTGATTAAACTTTGCAGGCAACAAAAATCAAAGGTTATTTCAAATAAAAGCAACACCATAAAAGTATCATAAGCCTGATTTATGCTGGGGTTTTTTCTAACGCTTCTACCACAAGAGACAAATGTTTAGGAATGCAATACTTATAAAAAAACCAGAAGTTTTGAAAGTCCCTTGAGACTTGCATAAAAGAGAGAGTTTCTGCCATTTTCACGGGTAATTCTATCTAAAGAGGAAGAGGCAAATCTAAAGTTGTATTTAGCAATTAACTGTGAACATGTACAAAGTAAAGCAATAGCAACAGCTTGCTCATTTGCTTAGAAGTGCAACTAGAAGAAGATAAACTATCATTTAGCATAGCACACAAACTACTAAGAGCGAGTGTATTTCATAACACATTTATTTATTGAAGCAAACCAGCGAATCTATTATTCTGAGACTCCATCACTAAGCTTTACTAATATGAAGTGGAAGAGTGTTGCTTCCCCAGTTAAAACATACTTTCCTTTGTACTTCCCATTACTGAGATGTTTCCTAAAATACATTGTACTTGGTTAACTTTTAGTATGGGGCCTGGACGCATTATTAGTCAAAAATTCTCTTGTTACTTTTAGCTTCTTAGCTGCTGCTACAGGAACCTCCTGCTGCCTCTAACAGGAAGGGCTGTCAGCCTGCCAGGCAGTCCGAGATCCTGCAGCAAGACATTTTATTAGAATTTATTAATTTATAAATGCCCAAGTCCGGGAGGATGCATACCCTAACAGAAGGGCTGAGGTGCAGACATCACCTTCAAAGACTGGACAATTTTCTCTCTCTCTGGCAAGTTAATCAGCAACGGAGACAGCAGAGGATGTCCCATATGAAATGCCGGATGCTAAGCTTTGAATGCTGTCACGCAGAGGTTCCCCTGGGCAACCCCAAGGACAGGATGAGATAGATGGGGATCCTGCTCTACCACCACACAAGAGGAGATTGGTGATGGATGGCAGATGATAATGTCAATGAACAGCTGAGTCTCTTAGCATAACAGCTTTCTGTTGCTGTACAAATGAAAGTGTGTATACATACAGTGCAGTAAAAGATGAGATTTCACTTTTAAAGAAGGAGAAACTGATTTTGTAACAATGATCTATTACAGCTACTTAATCCCCATTATTCCAAGTAACAGCTATAGATCAAATCATTTTAATCAGATATATGTTGGCAGAGAAGTTGCTCACTGTATCATCCTTCACTTGTGACATCCTGGCTGAGTTTGATAGCAGGCCTATTACAAGCCCAGGCTAAACACAAGACCAATGGACCACAGTATTACAGCTCTTTTTCCTGATGCTTTGCAAGCAAATGCTTTCCACTGGCTGAATTTGTATTGTTTAGCACTTAGTCAGGCATAAACTACAGTAGTCGTCTCTCTGCAAACAACTGGATTAGCTGGCACAAATTCAGCTTGGAAAAGATGAGAATAAATGACTGGATTTTAAAATGCTCTGTCCTAGGAAATAAACTGCTTTATGCTAAGTACTTTTCAGCAAATCTGTGGAAGCTGCTAAACCCTTTAATGGAATACATGGTCTTTAACTAGCAATGAATAGAAATGGCTATGACTTACACTCCTTTCTGGCAGTTTTACATGATCACCTTCTATCTACTGTGCAAATATTAAAATGGGTCAGCCAAAAGAGCACCCTAGTTAGGAACACATCTCTTATCTTGAAGAGACATAAGGGTGGGTGCAGCAGGCAGGCCCGACAGCCTGCCAGGTACAAGGGCTCATCCTGACCTAACTTTCATGAAGATGCAGCTTTGTACCTTAGGAGTTCTTGGCTTTAGCAAACTAGGTGTGTCTCTCATCAAAGGAAGATTGGTCTGAGGATCATCTCTCAGAACTGCTTATTCCAGTCCATGGGGAAGGAGGACCACTCTCTCTCCTTGCAAGTGCACCTGGACCATCAAGGCAACTCAGAAGGGAAGCATGACCTTTACTCTCTAAAAATTGTCCCTGGTCCATGCTAATCCAGAAGGTGCTTGTAGGAATTGCTTGGGGAGTACTACCTGACGTTAGCCAAAATCACATCAGGGAACTTTCTAACACAGTAACAGTATGTACAGTTGCAGAGCAGTGTCCTGGCCCATGCTCTGGCACTGTTTTATTTACTAGTCTGTATGTAAATGCAAATGCAGAGGTCCATATCTCATACATATCTCCTACATATCTCACTGTGGAGGGGTCTCTGAATTAGCCTTGACCACATCTAGCCACAACAATGACACAGGCTGGAACAGAGAAGAACAGGGAGGAAGAATGAAAGGAACATAATGAAGAATGTGTTGAATGCAAGGACAGCTCATCCAGACCCTGTCCTCTTAAAAGCAAACATTTAAGATCATTATTGCCTGGGTTTTTTAACCAGTGTTAAATCCATAGTACTGTGTTAAGATCATTGCTGTGTTAGTACGATAGTTCTGTGGAGGGCAAATACTATTTCAGTGCATATTAAATAACACTCTATTGTCTTTGCTTGTATTAGAAAAGTGCATAGAGACTCCTCCCAAGATCTGTGGCCATTGGGCTAAGCACAGGTTACAAACATCATATAGTGCTTGTAACCAGGCTTAAGAATCGACAAACACTGGTCAAGACAGGTAAGAGATGGAGAAATAAAAATATTTCAGTCATCTCCCAGATCCAGGGATAAAGGCTAAAAGAAACAAGTGCTAATGTCATACAGGAAAACTGTAGACAAACTATGTACTAGCCCACTACTTTCACTGCAGGTTTATCATCCCTGTCAGTGGAAGAATGAGGCACTGAGGACATCTCGAAGGCATCTGCCTGCAGAAGCACTTGGGAGGGAAGGTCACAGCTCTTTGCTTGGGTTGCCATCTCCATGTAGACTGTAAATTTAGATTCAATCTCATAGGAGAGAGGTAGCATTTGTTCCAAGTAGGGCAACAGACTCAGCAGCCACATTATCACAGTGGGAGAAGATTAGATTAAAGCATGAACAACATGACATATGCTCTCAAGCAGTAAATACAAAATTCCAGCCTTAGAGCTTTGGAACTTAGGTGCATAACTGTATTAGAATTGATGGAAATTACAGTCACAATGTGCTGTAGATCAACCCAAGAACTCTAAGCACACAGAATTTTGACAAGTCATTTATTGGGCACCTTCATGCAACTTCATTCTCATACTGACACTTAAAATCTCCTGCCTCTCAATGAGAAATGACAGACCTATAAAATCAAATTGATTGGATGAAGAGCTCCAAGCAAATGTATTAGTTTTAAAATCAATTACATTCTGAAACACATTGCTTTACTTCCTTAGGTAGATAGCATCTGTTTGTGATTACAGATTGTTCTAGCAAACCCGCAACAACAATCAAACATACATAACATATAGACATAAAATTATATTTAACCATCATTAGTTGAATCCAAACTCCTGAGATTAACTTCAAATGAACTACTCCAAAGTATTGTGTGTTTACTGTTCAAGCTCAGCTGGCAGTATCTGTCATCTACATATACTGGGATGAGAAGCTTCTACAGCATACCATGGCACACATGGCAGTTGGCCAGCCCCTGTCTTATAAACGTAAATGCAGTATAAATTTTATTTTGCCTTGTGATAGCTAATGAATGGTAAAACATAACTTCTGATTTCTCCAGTAGCTGCTACAAATTTCAAATTTCTTTTTATATATCATTACAGAATTTCTGCAATTAGGACTTTTATGTATGTCATTAAGACAGCTGAGAATTACAAACCCTGTTATAATTCCTCCTTAACTGTTCTCCAGATGTGCCACATTCCTGCAGCCCACCTCCCTGTCATGCCTCTCTCTCACAATTCTGCTCCCAGTACACTAAAGGAACACTCTAAAAAGCACTTAAGCAAATGCTAAGGTCTCCTGGATTGCCACTGTTGCTTAGTATTTCTGCTGAATCAGTCATTGCACTGTGCATTGGAAAGAAGAATTAATTCTGTCAGGTTTTTTTTTTTTTCTATTGCTAAACCCTAGGATTGTTTTAATAATACCTGAGGTATTATTATACAGTTAATCAGGAAACTACTTAGACACTTGCTTTACTAAATCCTAAATTAGAGTCCTACTCCCCAGTCCAAATAATAAAAAGCGTTTTTGCGTATGCCTAATTTTGAGCACAGAACTTTAGACAGACTAATCACATAATTACAGCTATGCTCAAGCTTATGTGCTTTATTTGATCAGAGCATTGGCTAGCAATCCTTTTTAAGTGTTCTGTGCTGTAATGATTATCTCTTAAGCAACTGGTGTCACATCATCCATCACACTGCCATCTTCCAATTCCTTTTTTGAAAACACCTGGCTTGAGTGTTGATCACACTGACATCAGTGGCAGTTTTGCTGTTGATAGCACTGTGATCAGTAACTTCATAGGTTTCCACTGGACTAGGGGGCCTGAGGAAAGGTTGGAATATTCAGTAAAAAATGTTAACGCTTATTTTAATAAATGCAGATGATACAGACACTATTTCAAAGATGCACATCAAAATTCATAGATGCTATCTGTAGCGGTTAAGAAAATAGTTTTTCCAAGCATTATAGTTTTTTCTGGTATTTCAAATACCCATCTTAGACATATGCTGCTGTCACTCTACATGTACATTTTCTTAAATAACCATTAGATGAGAGACAAGGGCATTTATGAAAGGTGGCTCTAACAGGAGAAGGTGTGATTTTTATACATACATTATTTTTAAAGGCATCCGGTTGTTTCTTTGAAGCTGACCCTCACCATCGTTATGACCAAGTGTTATTGGCCCCCATTGCCTTTATATTCTACATCAGCTGTCATCTCAGAGCATGCCACGAGACAGCTCATGACTGTGCCCCTCATGGCTCTGTAGCCTGTGGCCTCACACATGTCCAGGAATCCATATATTACCAAGACTTCTCCTTCCAACAGGGCAGCTACCTGAAAGATCATGGACTACTCATCAGCTGCTGCTGGCTACTGTCTCTAGGATCTCACTTTCGCACAAACCACTGTTTAAGGTTGCTCCCTTCATGTGTATCTCATGAGCATGGTCCTTCCAGGACCTGCTTGCTCCTGTCATGGCACATCCCTTCATGCACCCCTGCCCTGGCACAAGATTCACATGGCCACCCATCTATCAGCATAAAGAAGTACCCGCAGTTTTTATACATGCTGACTGATGCATGATCCTATGTGGTGAATGTTTTTATGAGCCACATGAGCCTTTGACTACTTTTGAATGAAGTCCATATATTTATCTGATTTTAAATGATGGAAGGCATCTTGAAATAGAATTTATCTTGCTCCACCTTGAAGACAATGAGGCAATGGCTATTGACTTCAGTGAAGTCACAACACTAAAATGTACACACTTGATTTATCTAAGCTTTTCTTGTCTATTGATTTTAATAGCTCTGTTGACCAACAAAAAGAACAATTTCTATCTTCAATATACTTCGTGAAATAAATAATTTATGCTCCTTGGATGTATTTTGGCCAAAATTTACACTTATGATATTCAAATTAATCCTGCCTTTAACTGCCGGAAGATGAAAGTAATTTAACATCCTAATTGATTAGAACCAAATGCAATTTCAAAAGTGTAATAGAATAAAAAAAAAATTGTTTATGCCATAACAGTCTAAATTATCTCAAAGTAAACTTCTGTGACTTTAAACTTCTGCAGTCCATGAATATTTGATTTTCCTACCTGAATCATGCACACGTTATAAAACATAATTGTTTAAAAATCCTGACTAGCAGGAGCAGTAGCATTGGAAATTCATTATATTTTCCTAGTAAAATACTTCAGAAAGGAGAATTAAGTGGTCAGCTTTAATAACTAGTTACAAACAGTTTACTTTACTGGAGGCTGTTTTTTCCCTCTGCATCAATTTGTAACTAGATAAAAGAAGAAATGTATTATCTTTTTTCTTCAGATTTATGTTCCTTTCAACACGTGTGCGCATGCAAACACACAACATCTCACGGTATAAATTTAACAGACAAATGGGGATTATGGATGGGATGGATGAGAAACTAAAGCACGTATCCAGTAAGACACAGTTGAAATGGACTTCTGTGTTTTGTGCTGAGACGCACAGACATAGTACATGGACAAGTGAGAAGAACTGAAACTGGTGAACTGCTTTAAGAAAACTGACTTACCTTCTTGTAGGCACACAGGTTTATCACTTGGTTTCCAGCTCAGGGAGCCATTAAAGTGTCTCACACAAAGTTTTTTTGAAGTACCATTAAGCCTGTATCCTTCTTGGCAATGAAACCGGACTACCACACTCTCAAAGAAAACACCTGCACTGGGTGTCTTGTATCCATGTTCAGGAGCTCCAGGATCAGCACATGCATGTAGGTCATCAAACCCTATGTCAGATAAAGATACAATCAAACTGTGTTCATTTACTCCTCAGGCATTTGTAGTTGTGCTTTTTCTAGGTTTTTTCACTTGAAGTTTAATCTTCATGGGGGACTTATATCTTCCATTAATGACCTCTAGAAATCCTACTTCAGTACTGGGAACATCAGACATGGCAGAGGACCACCCTCCAGCTACAGCAGAAATAAATAATCAGGTGACAGAAATAGTCCCATCTTGTCATGCAGCTACTGAGGAAGCAAGTCAACCACACTGCTCAGTAGCTGACCTGGATAAAAATAAAGCACTTGACCCAAACTAACAGTGGAGATTGCACAGTAATATATCTGTAATTACTCTTGGGGACCAGTAGATTTTGGAGGTCTAGTACAGTCACTGGAAAGAATAATAATGTGTCAGAAGCAGAGAGAAAGAGGAAATAAAGAATGAAACCTAACTGCCATCCAAAGCTGTAGTAACTAAACAAGAATCTCCCTGCTGCTAGGCACAGGGAGATTTTGAGCTGGGAGGGAGTTCTGCCACAGGGAGAAGGGACACCATGATGCTGGATGTTATGTGATGCCCCTAGCACATTGGCTTGCCCATTGCCAAACTCTTAGAATACTGCTATGGGAGCACTGTATTACTGCATTAACACCAGAAGGGAGTTTGTAAAGCCCTCTACTTCCACAAAATTAACTGCAAAATAACAAACAAAACCCCAACAGTTGCAATCATAAAATGTGACTGTTTATCACTTCACCAAACTCATTTCAATATCATTTGCATAAACTGAAGGTTTTTTTTACTGCAAAGCAACAAAGGTTTAGTGCAGTGCTGAACAAGTACTGCATACTGAAAAAGCAAATAGCTTTGCAACAGGAACAGCAGGGGGGCAATTAATGTCTGTGGGAGGGATGCCTGGAAAATTTGAAAATCATCATATAGTATCTTTAATGTCTTGATTTTAAAAGAACAGTATCGAGAGCCTCACCTACTTCCTGCATGCTAAGGATGAAGTGCCTCCATGGCACCGTCAGAGAGAAGGAAGATACTACCGTGGAAGACTTTTCAAAATACATCTCCATTTCCCGAGGCCAAATCATCCACTCCACCAAATGGCTTGGTGTGACGCTGTGGCAGCCAAATGGAGAGCACTGAACGTGGCAAAGGGCTCTTGCATATGAATGCTAAATTTCTTCCCTCAGTCCCCTGGCTGAAGGCTGCCAGTGGAGAACAGAATCAGCACACACCAAGCCACTGTGTTGCATGCCCAATTGCCTGCTGCCACTAGCAGAGGCAGAGCACACTGTGAGGGTCACCAGAGCTGACTGCATTTTCCTGACTCCATACATGGATGATTTTATGTGAGTCTGGGTCACTGCACTGAACTCCCCCACCAAGCTATAATTGTCAGAAGGTGACCTGATGGCCAGAAACCAGCCAAAATAACTAAATGCCATGTGTGCTGGAGAGACCCATTATCTACACCCAGCCTTTGCCCCTCTGCAGCACTCTGATACCCAGGGCACTTCACTTAAAGAGATTTCACTGCTGTCCCCTCTTTGCACTGCCAAAGCAGCACAAGAGCAGTTGAGCACCTGCTCTTATGTAGTTTTGCTCCTCCACCCAGTGAAGTTTATTGTGATAACTGAAGGGTCAGTGCAGTAGCCCAGTTAAACACATCTGTGAAATTCATGCCCACTTCATCTGCCTGCTCATCTCAAGACCTCCAGTGCAAATTGCCCAAGACTCTTTATCATTTGCTAACATGATGAACAAGGAGAAATACAGTCGTTGTGTTCAGGGGATTACACACTGTAGGCAATACTTAATAATAGAGAAGGGCTGTACATTTTTACTGGAGATTAAAAAGAAGCTTCTTATGCTTCAGGCAGCAAACCCACATCCTTCAATAAAGTCAGTGATGATCTTATTTATTTTCCATTAAACCAAGGGATAACATGACATTTAGCTCAATTTTGTTACTTCAGTAATCTCAGAATTTGCAGTCAAGCAAGGAATATTATAACCCACCTTGAAATATGTGTCCTTTTTTACCAGCTGTATCAGGAAAAAAGTAAACAACTGCCTACTACTATGTCTCTGCAACAACAGAAATAAAGAAAGCCGCTGAGGTTACATATAATTTTCCTGGTTAAAAAAAAAAAAAAAAAAGAGCCAAGCTCATTTCTCCATTTTCATGAAGTCAGATATGCAGAGTTAAGAGATTTTGTGACTGTCAGCACAAAACCCAACAAGAATGTTCTTTTCCCTGGTGCAGCCTAACTCTGTGACCCTACTGACACTTTTCTGGTGACCTTTCACAAGCAAAGATTTTCATTCCTCCTAGGGATTATTTGGCAGCAAGTCAGTCTCTTAGGTTCTTTTTCTCAAATGCAGTTTGTGAGCAGACAATTCTATCCGCAAAGGGAATTCCCGAAAAGGAACTAGAACATGAATGGAAACATTGATTTATGTAGCCTCTAGTTTCTACAAAGCCAGTATCCAGATGTTATTCAGCTACTGAATAAGAGATGACACATAGAATCAGCACAGGATCACTGCTTCCATGCAGCATTTCCTGAAGCAAGGAAGAAGGAAAAAACTTCAGGGAATAGGCAGTTAGGGAGATTACACATGCAATATGGTATCTTCTCTTTATAAGATCATAAAGGCAAAGCAAATAAAAACCCACCCCTATCTTTTCTCCATAGATATCAACAGTAGACTTAGCCCAACCCTTAGTCCTACTAAAATCAGTGGAAGTCACTTGCAGGGCAAACACATTTCTGAAGTTATATGTGATCCAGGCACAAAGCAGTGAAGCCAGCACTGTGCCACCTCTTCCTGTGCTTTGGCTGAGAAGGGATGTAAGGATATGTATGAGGGAGGCACAGCAAGGCTGAACACTGTGCTGAGGATCTCCCAGTGCACAGAGGGCACTGCAGATGTTTTGAAGGGGCCATTACAACCTAGAGAAGCCAGGAATTGCTCTGATTTTCACCAGGGTTGGTCCTCTCTTGCATAAGACATGTGCTGAATATTTCAACATCTTATTCAGATAAGAACTAAATCCACCAGTCCTTTCCAAATTATCAAACCTCTGGTACAATATTCAAGAACAACAACACTGAAACATCCCTGAAAATCGCCATCTTCCAGTTGCCCTTAAAGATACCAGACTTGGACCATTTACATAGTAATCTTTTTCATTTACTCTCATTCTAGTTAAGCTCCACCCGATCAAAAATGAGTAAATGCATGTCTTCAATGAAATACTGCTTCGTAAATTAAGTCTTTTTTTTCTCACAATCTTTAGTTTCTTTCCTTTTTCAAAACTATGCATTTAAAAGCAGCTACTCACAGCTGTGTTACAGCATTTTTGTAATGGCAGCAGTAATCTCATGTTATAGACATGACATCTTTTGCTTTGGTCCCTTTAGAACCTGATGAAACCAGCCAAAACAAGTTTTCAGCCAGGGCCACAAGATAAGTCTGTGGAAAGAACCATAAAAGTTACATAAATGGGAAAACCAACCTTTTGGTTGTAATAGAAAGGCATTATTCTGCAGGAAAGAGTATATCAGGTAAGATACAAAATAACTTAGAACTACTGTGGATTCTGTCTCTTTATAAAACCTTCAATAAGTCTTTGTGGAAAAGAATGGATTTTTACTCTAACTACTCAACTTTTTGTCATGGTTACAAAAAGGGAAGGGGGAATCATCAGCACCTACTAGTAAAAACTGTACAACACACTTGTCAAATAAAGAAGTAGATTTTCATGTTACCTGTGTAGTAAAAATTTAATAAGGTCAGCAGCCATTATCATAATCAATACTGCATCACCAGCAACACCTTTATGGGATGCTATTTTATGGCTTTAAATCCCTAAAGACTACACAGTTACTGCTGAAACTGTCTATTTCAGTACTCAAAATAGCTTAATATTTAATCTAAGTTGCAGACTTTCTGTATCATGTCACCTTTAAGGGATGTTGTATGAAATATAATGAACAATAATACATTTGGATATGGTTAATGAGGTCAGCAGCAACAGTAAAACATGAAGTTGACAAATAAATATTTTGGTTGTGGTATTCATCATATTTCTGCTGTGGGACCAACAAGAGGTCATCAAAAAATAGCAGTGCTCTTAATCTGGATAAAATACAAGCAGTTTATATGGATTCCTATTTTAGCTAAATTACTTGGTATTGTCAGTCACATAAAAGTGATGTCAAATTAATCAGAAGACTTAAAAACAAGCAATGACATCTTTGCGTGTAAAACTAACGAGTATAATTCATTTGAACAGACTGTATTTCTAGAATTGTGCATTATATGTTCTCAAACATAATGATTCATCTTGTCCCTGATGAAAAGCTTGAAATATCAGAAGCCAGGGGCAAATTACATATTTGTGATGACAAGAAATCATAATAGCCACAACTGCAAATCCCTCAGGTCTTCCTGTCATTCTCTATTTCTCCGCATCTTTTTCTCAGTCCGCTTTTTTTTTCCTTGTTTCCCTCTTCCCTCTCCTCCATATCTTACAGCTCCTTGTAAATATATGGTACTGGCAAGGCGATTTCTAATCTAGATTTGATGGACTTCTTTGCCTCTAAAACTGCTATATAGCATTTCACTGACACATGCTGATGCATGTTAGCTCAGAAATGGCTGCATTCATTCTTGAACAGAGATATCACTCTCATTCCAGTTTGTTACATACACACATTGAAAGAGAAGTGACATGTAATGTGTAGTAATATTAAAGACATAGAGTATTTTCAGTATTTGTCTTCCGTACGATGGAGAATGGGCTTCTCGTACAACAACACCTGCATTTGGGTTCACTAAATGAGCAAGTCTTTTTTATCTCAGTCGGGGATAGAGGGAGGCAGAGGCTTTGCAGCCTGTGGCAGGACCAGACTGCCTGCATGCACATTTTATAAGGAAGGAGTCTGTAAACACTGCAGGAGCAGGTTAACTTAGGCCAGCTCTCAGTAAAAAAGCCAAATCAGGCAGAATATAAAGCAGAAGGGCCACAAGTGCAAACATGCCAAGGGCTTGCTTGTCTCATACAAAGGAAAAGACATTTTCATCCCTTTAAGAGTTTCTGCCCTGTTTCTGTGAAAGACACACAGACCCAGCATTTTGTGCCTTTGGCTGTTTATGCTTCCTTGTTGTTGATGATGTTAATTGAACTATTCACATACCCCTGTAACAAGAAAAGGAAGGATGTGCTTCAATTAGCATCTAGCCTTGGCAATGAAATGAAATTTTAAACCTGTGATTTCATTAGTGAAATGCCTGCTAAAATCTAAACTCTCTTTAATCCCTTAAGGGTCACTAACGTTTAAGCTTCCCTGAGACTTCAGCAGCTTTGTAAAACCCTGCCCTGTTTAAGATGTGAATCACAACCTCTCTTGCTATCCTTGCAGAACATACTCCCAACTCCCAGGGCTGTTGAATATCCCTCTTCACTCAGCTGAGCCTTATCCAGGGCAGCCTAACAAGCCACTGGAAGAAAGGGAGAAGTTCAAATTACTTTGTAGGTGAAACAGAACAGCAAACAAGACCTCCAGGGGGTGGGTACTTTGCTTAAGCCACAAACTGATCTATAAAATCAAGAATACCATTAAGCTTCATTCTTCTTCATATAACCCAAGAGTGTCATAGCAGAAAGCCAAGAAAATCAGTGTGGAATGCAGTTCATGAGCACCAAAACCAGCCATCTGCAATAAAAAATCAACATGGAAACCATTCATGAAGGGAGACAGGCTCCAAGAGAAGCAACTGATCATTCAAAAGGCTGAAAGGTTGCCTCATTTGCAACTCCCCATTTTTCTTTTTTTTGTTTTTTTGGGTTTTTTTTTCCATATCATACCCTCTTCTCCTCTAACTGGCTTCCCACCTGTGTTCTCCATCCTCCTTCATCCCAACCTCCCACTAAGCCAACTCACCATCTGCCCTTGCACCCTCCTTTTAAGACCTACACGCTCCCAAATCTTGCCTACCACCACACTTACCATCTCACTTTCTCCTCTTAGTGTGTGCTTGGAAAGGAGCAGTCATTCAGACATGCTCCTAAGAATGATGGCCAGCTCAACTTTAAGATCCCTACTCAGGGATAATAAGTCCCTGAGCATTTCTGGTGTCCCTCAGGGCTCAGTTTTGGGACCAGTCTTGTTTAGTATCTTTATCGATGACCTGGATGAGGGGATTGAATGTGCCCTCAGTAACTTTGCAGATGACACAAAATTAAGTGGGAGTGTCAATCTGCTTGAGGGTAGGAAGGCTCTG
>JAAGNO010003152.1:0-37766 GCA_033439905.1 Ceryle rudis | reverse complement strand
GGAAAGGGACCTGGGGGTGCTGGTGGACAGCTGGCTGAACATGAGCCAGCAGTGTGCCCAGGTGGCCAAGAAGGCCAGCGGCATCCTGGCCTGTGTCAGAAACAGTGTGACCAGCAGGAGTAGGGAGGTGATCGTGCCTCTGTACTTGGCACTTGTGAGACCGCACCCTGAGTACTGTGTCCAGTTTTGGGCACCACAGCACAAGAAGGGCATTGAGGTGCTGGAGCAGGTCCAGAGAAGGGCAACAAATGTGGTGACGGGTCTGGAAAGCACGCCTGGTGAGGAGAGGCTGAGGGAACTGGGGTTGTTCAGTCTAAAGAAGAGAAGACTGAGAGAACTTATTGGTCTCTACAACTACCTAAAAGGAGGTTGTAGCGAGGCTGGTGTTGGTCTCTTCTCCCAAAATAGTAATGATAAAATGAGAGGAAATGGCCTCAAGTTGTGTCAGGGGAGGTTTAGATTAGATATTAGGAAGAAATTCTTTGCTGAGAGAGTGGTTAGGCACTGGAACAGGCTGCCCAAGGAGGTAGTGGAGTCATCTCTGGAGGTGTTTAAAAAATGAGTGGACATAGCACTTGAGGCTATGGTCTAATGAATGGATGGATAGATAGATAGATAGATAGATAGATAGATAGATAGATAGATAGATAGATGTTAGGATGAAGGTTGGACTTGATGATCCTAGAGGTCCTTTCCAACCCTAATGATTCTATGATTCCGTGCTAAAGCAAACTGACATCTCCCTAGAAAGCCTCAGGATTGCTGTTCCCCCCAGGGTGGGCACAGGGAACGTGAGGAGCTGCAGGCAGGACAAAGTGCCCATGGAGGGCAAAAGGGGCCTTCCAGGAGCCATGCTGGAGCTGCTTCTGCCTCGGCACCTCACCTGGGAGAAAGCGGGAAAAGCCACAGCATGATAGGTTCAAGAGCTCTGCACAGATGATCAGAGATGTAATAACAAAATCTTTGTTTTAGGGGTCATGCCAATTTCCAATTAGTTACTCCAATTACCATTCAACACTCAGGGATGATAGCACACCCTAGCTAGTGCTTGACCAGTGTCACACAGCAGGAAACAAGCTTTTCTATCCATAGATATGATCACTGTTCTTAATTTTGAATGTGAGCCTTGACACGGGATTCTTCTATTGCCTTGACATCAAGCTAGTGAATGAGAAAAAAACACTTAAAATTGCTGGAAAAGGAAGACGGTTTAGAACGCAATCAGTGGTGCACTTCAGTAAACCCAGCGCAGACTAAAAAGATCCATTTGTTTCTTCTCGAAAATGAGTTTCTTCTAATTAACATCTTAAACAGCGCAGGCCTATCCCTTTAATCATAACTTCTCACAATTAATATAGCTATGTCATCTTTGTAAATAAGCCATTTCATTTATAATGCAAGAAGCACTTGTTGCTTCCAGCTCTTTGTAATCCAACAAGTCTGACTGCATAATTTATGAACCCTTATGAAATGTCACATGCTACTGTGTGATCCTCTGAACCTCCCACCACTTAAATGAAAAACAAAAGGCAGAAAGTAAATCTGCTGGTAGTTCTGCTGACAGAACTCCATTCTTCTATGTTTCTATTACAGAAAGTTACTATGCCTATCCTGGGGTATGATTCAGGGTGAATTAAAAGCCAATTTATTACAAAAGAAATCATACAACCTTCTCCCAATTCCTAAACATTTAAACTGGTTATTTGGGTTTTGAACAAAGCCTTTGAAAATAGTCACACTTGCACCCAGGCTTTGAACAGGCCAGTTCAAATCAAGCATTAGGCAGAAATAACTAAAACCTGAAGCCAAAGTTTGTTCAGCTTTCTGCAAATATAAGGTGAATATTTTCTTCATTTTCATTTATTCAGCTATTTCATTTTAATGACTAGTTCTATTCAAGCTGAAAACCCTACCAGGAATTAGAAAAGCATAAAACTATGTTTTTCTTTTCTATTCTGTGAAAAAGAAGCAGATGATAATGAATGACTTCTTCAATTTCCTTGTTACAGATAATATTTCACATATTCTAGGTGAATTTCAAATATAAAGTGTTCTTAAATCAACTTATTTTTTTATGCATGTTTTTTATACATAAAGTAATTTTAACTACTTTCAAATAGTTCTTTAAAATGGTAGCTCCACAGTTCTTATCTGAACTCAGAGTATCTATGAATTCTAATTACAAACAAACACACTTTGACATAGATAATGAGTTTTTGAAACAATCTAATTTTAAAAAAATATGAGAGTACACTCCGCTGTGTAAAACACTGGCAGGACAGCCAGGGCTAAAGAGTGATGGTGAATGGAATTAAATCCAGTTGTTGGCCAGTCACAAATGGTGCTTCCCAGGGCTCAGTATGGGGGACACTCCTATTTAATATCTTTATCAATGATCTTGTTGCAGACATATAGCACACCCTCAATAAATTTGTAGACAACATGAAGTTGTGCAGAAGTGTTGATCTGCTTGAAGGTAGGGAGGCTCTACAGAGGCACATGGACAGGCTGGATCAATGGGATGAGCCCAACAGTATGAGCTTCAACAAGGTCAAGTGCCGGGTCCTGCACTTGGGCCACAACAACCCCCGGCAATGCTACAGGTTTGGGGAAGATTGTCTGGAAAGCTGCCCTGCAGAAAGGGACCTGGGAGTACTGATTGACAACCAGTTACATATGAAGACAGCAGTGTGCCCAGGGGGCCAAGAAGGTCAACAGCATCCTGGCTTGTATCAGAAATAGTGTGACCAGCAGGACTAGGGGAGTGACTGTCCCGCTGTCCTCCACACCCGTGAGGCTGCACCCTGCGTTCAGTTTTGGGCCCCTCACTACAAGAAAGACAGTGAGGTGCTGAAGTGGGTCAAGAGAAAGACAACAAAGCTGGTGATGGGTCTAGAGCACTAGTCTTATGAGGAGCAGCTGAGGGAACTGGGGTTGTTTAGTCTGGAGAAAAGGAGGCCCAGGGGAGACCTTATTGGTCTCTGCAACTACCTGAAAGGAGGTTGTAGCCAGGTGGGTGTTGGGTCTCCCAAGTAACACAGTATAGGACAAGAGGAAATGGCCTTAAGTTGAGCCAGTCAAGGATTAGGCTGGATATTAGGAAAAATTTCTTCACTGAAAGGGTTATCAAACACTGGAATAGGCTGCTCAGGAAAATGGGCAGTTTGATTTTCATAAAATCATTATCTCTGGACATGTTTAAAGGTCTCGTAGTTGTGGCGCTTAGGGACATGGTGTAGTGGTGGACTTGGCAGTGCTGGGTTAATGAATGGACTCCATGATCTTGAAGGTCTTTTCCAACCTAAATGATTCTACAATTCTATGAAAAAAAAATAAAATTAGATCCTTTACCATAATAAAAACAAGGATGCAGTAAACGCATAGTAGGTTCTATAAATGCTTCAATAAATGGGCACATACCTAACACCTGCTCCTATTCCTTATGCTGATAAGGCACTGTAATAAAGATATTTGTCGACCTATGCTTGTAGACTGGTGACCTGTAAGAATCGTCATAAGAAATATGTACAAATCCAAAATATAAAATACTAATAGATCACTTATGGAAATATTTCCTTTTTACTGATTTAAATAAATAAGCAAGCTCATTACTTTTATTTAAATCAGCCAACCTAATGCATGTTTTCATCCTTGTGTAACTTTTTATATATTATATGTCTCAGGATTTCATTAGAGTTGCAATATTGTCGATGTGGGAATTCAGCCTTAGGTAACTAAACAGGATTAATAACATAGAAAGCTACTAATAAAAAAGTGCCAAATAAAATAAGATAAAACTATACTCCCATAATTTCAAGAATGTTATGGACCTGCTGTGCTTTTAAAAAGCAGTATCTACGTATTGTTGTTTATCTGTCTCATATTTTTAGCACTCTGAAAAAAATTAATTACTGTTACCAAGAGTTAGTTTAAACATTTTTAGTCTAGACAGGCATCCCTTAGGAAATATAGCAAAAAAAACCAAAACATAAAAAATGAATCATGAGCTAGTTACTATAGTAATATTTCTTCTAGGCCAATAGCATATAATATTATTCATCACAGCAAATCCAAAGTAATGAAATGTTACACTGTTCAGCAGAGATCCTTGTTTCTATATGATGCAAGAATCAAATACTCAGAGGTATGAGTTGGGGGCTGGATATTTATGCTCTAATCAACTACAGACTTCCCTAGATAATGTTATATTTTTATTGCACACAGCAGTATGGTAATCCAACAATTTTTGCTTTTCAGCTGTGCTTTAGAAATTGAGTTTATACTTTCCCAGGAACAGGCAGAATTGGATATAGGAACAAACAGGATAAATCTGCAAATATTATAATATTAAACTTCTAAATAAAGTGCACACTAGAGAAGACTGAGACACAAGGCATTTTAAAAACTGGTATATACTTAAAATAGGTTAGCAGACAGACACTGTTTCCAGCTTTTGCACTTGATTCCTTATCACAAATCCTCTGATGCTTTTGGATACTCTGACAGCTCTTATGCCCTAGAGTGATTTTTCTCTATATGCACCTACCCATGAAACTGTGACCTTTGCTCTTAAGACAGGGACCTCATTGCAGCCATCAATTTTGAATTCACCTTTTCCTCTGTGTATGCTTTGATCACTGGCGCTTATTTGGTTAGCCTTGCAAGGTTGGCATATTATTTACCTAGAGGTCTAGAAGATATAAAGGAAGACAAAGTGGGTTTGATGGCTCACCGGGTATTTTCCACATGAGAATTGCCATTGTGCCTTTCATGCTTCCTTCAGATCACACCGCAAAGCACATCTATTCAAGTAAAGCTTTTGGAAAGCAAGCAGGAAATATCCACTGGAAAAAAATACCCTGACTGGTTTTTGGTCCTAATCTGCACCCAAGGAGAACTTCCAATTTCCTTCTGCATTGAAAAGTGACTTTGTGTTCCTATATTCTGCTACTTCTGTTACCACTGAGCACAGGTTTTAGTCTGTTGTTTCCCTCCATGAGAATGAATTCACTGAAGAAAGCTGAAATAAGGCTAGCTTATTATTTTCCAAGAATGAGATAAAGCCACAAAACGTTAGAGAAAAGAAGCAGGAATCCAGTTTATTACTGATAATGAAGCTTTTTACTTAAATCACTCATTTAAAATGCTCTGTCCTCTTGTCAGTTATTCTGCCCATACTGAAAAGATGCATAAAAAACATAAGATGATGCAGAAGCATATTTTTTTCCCTACTTTTTGATTCATAATTGTGTTCAATTTAATTCCTCAATATACAGGAAAAACTCCCCTAAAATTTGTTCTGTTTAAACAGTTGTTTAACAGCAGACAATCCAGTTACGAGGCTGTCTCCACTAAAAATCAACATGTGCTCATTTTCCTGGTGCAGTCCTACCTGAGGACATTCCAATGGCTGGAAAGCAATGGCAGCCTGCTCTCAGCATCAGAACAAGCAACTCAAGGAACAAGTCACAGAACAGCTAGTGAGCAAGATGGAATTATTTATAATTAAAGCATTGTGCCACTACAGAGCCATCATATTTAACCCTCTAAAAAAATAATAAAAAAAAAAGTCAATGACTGGCACACTCTCAATTTTTGTGGCATCATCAAAAAATCATCAGTGTGTAAAGTACCCTTTAGCGCAGTCCTCTTTCAATGCAATCTGTTTCCTCTCTAGCCAGTTTCCTATCAATTCTGCAATTCCTCTATTAACCCAAATCTTCACATATAATTTCCCTGGTGGCAGTTTACAAAAGTCAAGACAGACAATATCTGCTGCATTTTCCTTCCCTAGGAAGCCAGCTGTCATCTCAGGAGATTAACAGATTAGTCTGACACAATCTTTCTTTAATACATCTTTCCTTTATTTTATATCATACCTCCAAGACTTTTAATCTCTCTACCTTAAAAAAATTCCAAAATCTTGTGAATTATTGAAGTGAGAGAAACATGTCCCTGATTGCCCAGATCATGGGATTTTCTTTTCTTTTTTTTTCCCTTTCATCTGTGGGTATTACAGATAGTGTCTTAGGGCACTACTGGAAATCACTCCCTTTCAGCCATGGATACGGCAGTGAACTTATGCAGATGGGGAAGAAGCTGAGGACAGAGATAAATCAAAAAAATCAAAGCAGGAACAGCAGGAGTGACTTGGCAAAGGTACACAGATGGAATATAGTGACATACAAAAGTATGTTAGCCTGGAAGCTGACTGACAGTTGCTTGGATGGTGATAGCACTAAAAGATGAGAGAAGTAGATGAGAACACACAAAGAAGCCCAACAGGGTTCCCAGTAGGCTAAAACAGGGAGCCGGAGAGGAAGAGGGAAGAGAAGGTGTAACCTTCAGTCACAGGCAGTAGAGCTAAGAGGATGGGCAGTGTCTGAAACAAGAACAGGACTTTCAGTACCAGGAAGATGCTTGTCAGGACATTTTTGGAGGCTGGCAATACACTGTGAGAGCCTTCTCAAGGGTTAATGGCCTATGCTTTTAGTTTTTTCTGCTGACACATCTAAGAACTACAGACTCCATAATGTACTCTGCATTGACAACACTGAAGTTAAGACTGTCAGATGAAATCTAACACACTTCATATAATATATACACATCGCTATTAGTCGGTTGAAAGATTGAGAGTTATTGCATTCATGTGTACAGATAACAGATTATGCTGAGCTACCTAATGCTCAAAATATTTCCATAAAAGCCAATCTGAAAATCACATATACTGGTTAAATTTAAAGAGTATGGGCTTTTTTTTCTTCAGAAAGTAGTCATGTCTCTACCTATCATGAAAACAAGATTCTCATCAGTTTGAAGGACTAGAGGAAGAGGAAGAATAAGCTGTTATTAAATCTTTATGGTACTGTAAGTTGATTAGCTGGGAGCTAGGAAAGGTCTAGAACTAGCAAAGTGATGGTTCTTTGTTCTTATTCAAGGGATAAGAGTTTTAACTACATAAACAAGCAATTTATTTAAAACTTATTTTTCTTAATAGATATTAATATGAGGATTTCTGCAGCTTCTCGTTCCCCAGAGTGTTAAATGGTTCTTTTCAGAGAAACAGCTGCAGCAAACCTAGTTAAAATAAAAGGCAGGCAGTACTCGGAGCTGTACATAAGCTTTGCAAGAAACAGGCAGCATATCCAGATTTATATGTGTGTCAGTCCCCTAGGATATCATAATTGTGTTTGTTCTTTTAATAACTTCAGGCTCCAGTGATCAGAATAAAAATTCTATGCTGAAGCTAATGCTTCATCCTTAGTTCACCTCACTACCGTGAATTATGTAGTAAGCAGACTTAAATAAATGCAGGAGCCTGGCTTCCTCCTTACACCATAGACTCCAGACACACACATAATGGGTTGCCTGATTTAATTCAGGGTCTCTCTTTTCAAATCTTACTTTGTTTTTACAAAATATTTGGCTCAGCCTTTTCTTTCTACAACTGCATAGAATTTTGAGCCTGCCTTACAGTGTTCAGTAAACTGCAGTCTCCACTGATACAAGCAACACATCAAGCTTCCTGACTTGCAAGAGCAGTTGAGTTATTTAGACAATTACGCTCTTCCCAATTATTATACCTACAATTTACATCTACAGCCTCTTTCTATACATGTAGCCCAAAATACTGAGTTAGTTAAGTAGCTTATTAAGTAGGCATGACCTTTCAGTAGCTACCATGACTATTGCACGTCAGTACTAATCTTATGATTATAAATGATTTTTTACTCCTATAATCAGAGAACAGATTACCCTATAATGAAGATTGGCATATATATTACTAGTTTACATGAGGGGCACTGAGACATGCAGAAGCAGGTCATACACAGCACGGGTTAATGGCAGAGTGGTGAGTAGAAAGCCAAGCCGCAGTCAGACAGTACCTTGTCCAATATGCCTTGAGACATTAAGGTTAAAAGTGATTAAGTGGTTAAATATGGTCTCTGCACCAGTGTCCTGACCATTTCACTATCTCACCCCTTTGCTCTTTACCATTACCAGTTTTACTGTCCTACAAAGAACAATAATGACAATTTTTTCCTATATCTCCTCTATTCTCACCCAGCTTTCCTCAGGGGCTCTGTTGGGCGTCACTTTCAAAAAAATCTCACTTAAAATCTTTTCCTTGCTTCCTTCCCATTCTGCCTGATGGGAGTCACCCACCATGACTTGGTAACAAGAGTCTGGTCCCAAAACTGCTTGAACTGCCTTGAATCCCACATCTTCTCACTATTCCCAGCAACATCTCTACTCTTGTGCCAATCTCTGCCAGGACCCTGAGGGCATTAATAAGCCTTAATGGCACTGACTGGCCTCACCTAGAACCCCCACTCACACCTTCTGCCCATGGCCGAGGAGCTCCAGGTTGCTCAACCCTGGCCTCCCAGACCTTGCCCGGGCTATGCTGTAGGTGTGCCTGTCTCTGTCCACATCTTCTGGGTGGACCTTGGACCCATGCTATAGCCTTATCTCCTGCTGCTCTGACTGAATGGATTATGGACCTTGTTCATCCCCTGGCTGGGTTTGGGGATGTCAATGGACCCCATTACCAGCGCCAAGTTCTGCTGAGCCCCCATTTTGCTTCACTGCTTTCCTTTCCTTTCTTTGGAAAATTCAAGCCCCTCATCCTGTACTTTCTCACCACACATCCCTATTCTTGGTTCTTTGTGTGCCCTAATTTTCTTCTACATCCTCCCCAGGATCTACTTTTGGCTGCTTTGGTTTTTATCATGCTTGAATTTATATTTTTATGACACTTCCCTATCCCCCCATTTTTCATCCAGTTGTCTTTTAAACCTCTTCTCAAAACCCCACTTATTTAATTTATCCTTTGCCAGGCACAGCTGCTTTCCACTTTGAAGGTTGCTCTCCATGAGGCCTTTAAGTTTAGGCTATAAAATCCAAAGACAAGAAAGCATCTTACCATACTTGGTGGTCTCTCACATAGTCTGCTCTAACTGTGGCCTGAAAATGTTCATCTTTTAATTAATTTTTGCATTCCTGGAAAACCCCAGAGATACATTCTGGAATTTCTTCACCTGTGATTAATTTTCTGTGAATATGTTGCCATACCTAAAAACAGAGACTGCCACTGATCTGATCTGTCTCATTGTTAAGAACCTTGTTGCCAGTATGAAAAGTACCTCTGCCCTTGATTTCTCACTCAAGCCATCTCACAGCCCACATGCTGCTCACCAAAGACACATCAATCATCACACATCAGGCAAAAGTGACCTCCACAGGTAGTTACAAGTTCCCACACTGAGACACCGCTACATGGTGTGAAGCATGTGGCTTGACCTAAAGATCTTTCCCATTCACAAAGGAGGCCTGTCCTGCATGCGTTTAGACCTACTGCTCTGATAAAATGCAGCATCTTGTGCCCTGTCAGCATCACACTGAAACTAGGTATGGATATAGGAATGATAACTTTATATTGTTTTGTTAAAATTAAAAGTAAATGAAAGGCTAAAGGACATATATACGATAGTGTAAAAGGATAAATGCCAACATCATGTTTAGTGCATGTCTTAACATGGGACAGGCAACTTTCCCTTTAGCCTAGATATTACTCAGCCATTAAGGAAGGACCAGTGTCTCTTATTATCCCGTGTAAAAGTGACCTCCCGGAGGAGCAACCTGAGCGTTTTGCTATGCTAGGATTAGGCTTGACTCAGCAAACACAACTCTATGTACCCTGTGCACCACTCAGATAGGAGCTGTGACAAAGGACAGAGCCTACATAGCACATGTACACATATACATTCACACGCCTCATGAAGCTTCAATCCTGCCTAGTTAATCCATTTATACTGCAAGTTTAAACTTAACTTCTTAAACTCAGTTAAAAAGGGAATTTCTCAGGAAAAAAAAAAAAAAGCCAACTAGGTAATGGTATCAATTGCATCTGATTCTCTGAGGGAAATACAAAAACTAAATTCCTCTTTCATGTCCAGCACTTCATAAAACAATCCACTCCGTAGCTTACTCGATGCCTTATTAAACAAAATGCCTTATAACTCAGCTGTCTTAATGAAAATGACTATGTATACATATGTTCTTGTACATCTTAAAACTCAGCATGTTTCCTATGTCATAGACACAGTTATGCATCGAATACACCACATGTATAAGATTTCACCAAGCCACCTTCCATCATTTACCAGCAGTCTTGGCTAACTGGGAAGGTTCCAGTTGACTGGAGGTTAGCAAATGTGACATCCATCTACAAGAGGCCAGAAGGAGATCTGGGGAACTACAGTCCTGTCAGCCTGACCTCAGTGCCAGGGTAGGTTATGGAGCAGATCAACTTGAGTGCCATCATGTGGCACATACAGGACAACCAGGCAATCAGCCCCAGTCAGTCCACGGGTTTACAAAAGGCAGGTCCTGCTTGACTAACCTGATCTCCTTCTATGACAAGGTGAACCACCTAGCAGATGAGGGAAAGGCTGTGGATGTTGTCTACCTGGACTTCAGTAAAGCCTTTGACACCATTTCCCACAGCATTCTCTTGCAGAAACTGGCTGCTCGTGGCTTGGATGTGTATACACTTCGCTGGGTGAAAAACCGTCTATATGGCCTGGCCCAGAGAGCAGCGGTGAACAGAGTTAAGTCCAGTTGGAGGCTGGTCACAAGTGGTATTCCCCAGGGCTCAATATTGGGTCCATTCCTGCTAATGTCTTTATCAATGATCTTAATGGGGGGATCGAGGGTAGCCTCAGTAAGTTTGCAGATGACACTAAATTGTGCAAAAGTGTTGATCTGCTTGAGGGTAGGGAGGCTCTACAGAGGCACATGGACAGGCTGGATCAATGGGATGAGCCCAACAGTATGAGCTTCAACAAGGTCAAGTGCCGGGTCCTGCACTTGGGCCACAACAACCCCCGGCAATGCTACAGGTTTGGGGAAGATTGTCTGGAAAGCTGCCCTGCAGAAAGGGACCTGGGAGTACTGATTGACAACCAGTTACATATGAAGACAGCAGTGTGCCCAGGGGGCCAAGAAGGTCAACAGCATCCTGGCTTGTATCAGAAATAGTGTGACCAGCAGGACTAGGGGAGTGACTGTCCCGCTGTCCTCCACACCCGTGAGGCTGCACCCTGCGTTCAGTTTTGGGCCCCTCACTACAAGAAAGACAGTGAGGTGCTGAAGTGGGTCAAGAGAAAGACAACAAAGCTGGTGATGGGTCTAGAGCACTAGTCTTATGAGGAGCAGCTGAGGGAACTGGGGTTGTTTAGTCTGGAGAAAAGGAGGCCCAGGGGAGACCTTATTGGTCTCTGCAACTACCTGAAAGGAGGTTGTAGCCAGGTGGGTGTTGGGTCTCCCAAGTAACACAGTATAGGACAAGAGGAAATGGCCTTAAGTTGAGCCAGTCAAGGATTAGGCTGGATATTAGGAAAAATTTCTTCATTGAGAGGGTTGGAAAGAAAGAGGTGGAGTCACCAACCCTGGAGGCATTTAAAAGACTTGCAGATGTGGTGCTCAAGACATGGTCTAATGGTGACCTGGCAGTGATGGGTTAATAGTTCGAATTAATGATCTTGAAGGTCTTTTCCAACCAAAATGATTCTATGATTCTAATTAGAGATGGAGTGAAAATCGACATAAAATGACTGCATCCCATGGAAAAAGTGAGGAAACTGTTACTTCTCAAAGCCTATGTATGCATTTCTGGCTGGAAACACCTCAGCTTTCTCTTTAGGTGGCAAGGGATACTTTTCAACTTTACCAGCTGTTCTACATGGCATGAAGGAAGTACAAGCACAGATACTCCAAATTTGGATGAATTCAACATTTTAAAAAATGTATTTAATCAGTAATCTGACGCCAATAAACACATCTTGTAACACTCACTTTTGAAATATCGCATACCCAGACAGGGGAGGAAATTGTTTTAGTGTAATTTATACCAGTAATAAAGAGTTATATTCTTCTTGGTAATGACACTGTGCAATACATTTTCTGTTTCAGGATTAAGCTTCTGAAGTATTTTAATCTGTCTCAACTACTGTTACAGACTTCAGCAAAACTGTGAAATCCTCACAAGAATCAGGACTGTGTACAAATCCAGTAATTACCCACAGTCATCTCCCCATTTTTCTTGTATTTATGCTGTAGATACTAGGCCTCTTCAAACTTCCACCAACCAGTGGAAATTTGCCAAATATAAAACCCACTTAAAGGTATTTTGCTGTAAATTACGACCGCTATGTTTGTGAGCAGATTTCAGTACCAGAGAGTGGAAGGGGAGAGGCAGAATGCAAAGAGCAGGGAGAGCAGCTTTCAACCTAAGACCTTCTGAATATTTATTCATAGCCTACAGAAAATGCATGAACTTTGCCATGCTTTGGCAATTGGGGGAGATGTCAATTATGTCTCTTAGGCTGGCAGAGGCTGCCTGGAGCCTTTTTTAATCTGGTGTCAAGCTATTGTGGTTTACCTAGGTAGGGTGTGGTAGCTGAGCTGTGGCAACAGACTGCACACTCTTTGCCCGTGAGATGAATGCACCAGCTTTAACTTCTTGCATCCAGACTATTTGCCAGATGGATTACTAACAAACAGCAGAACTGAACTGCTGAATTATTTTGCATGTGCTTGGAAAGACTGGGAAAAAAATAAACACAAGAGAAGTAACGGGTAGGAACCAAGCGATGTGTTTTTGAGCGCAACAGATGCCATCATCATTTCACAAAACCTCTGTATGTTACAATTCTATTTAAAAGAAAAAAGGCAAAAGTAGTATCCCATGCTAAATCAGATAACAGATGTAATTTTTTAGATAATCAAAAAGAAAGACTATTTTCACTCAGCAGCTCTCAGGTTCTGTTCCTACTTGATCATACTGCTCAATAGCAACGGTGTGTGAATATTTTAAATTAAAGCTCATATTGTGCTGCAAATCCCTCAGCTATCCCTGCAGGAAACTACCTTTTCCCTCTTTAGTACGAATCCACATTGACGCTTCTGTACAACAGCTGTGTTAACATTTTTTCTTTTGGTTTGGGCCTTCAATCTTATGGAGTTCTCTTTTTTCATCTTTAAAAAACCCACAAACAACAAAAGCCAAATTAAGTTAACGTGCCACCAGAGGGAGCCTCTGGTATCTTTCTAGAGCAGAAAAAGCTATTTAAAGTGACAGAGAAATTAATGAAAATAATTACAGTCGAGAAATTGAGTTCCAAGAAGTAGCAGCTTTGACCTTAAGAACAAATTGTATTTCAGTGTAAGGTTTTGTGAAAAGATGTAATTTATGGCAAACTGGTTCCTTTCAATATGGAAAGCATGCAGAGGAAGGACAAGAATCAGACCGGAATGAGAACAACTTTGATTAACAGTTGCCTCATCTAAAAAAGCAGCAATCTTCAGTCTTGGTGAGTAGCTATAAGCAATTCAGATTACTCAAGAGAGACAACCTTTTGCAACCAGATATTAATATATAACTACACTGAGGTAGCAGAATAGTACCAAATCTTTCCCATCTAGATGTAAACTTCTGAATGGATTTTGCAAAAGAAAATATACAGTTTGTTTCCTGTGTATGAAGCCTGTGTACGCTGGTTTTATCACGGCTGCCTTGCTGAGAGAATGGATGAAACAAGAGTTCTTCAGAAAAGACAGTAGAGCTTTCTCAGACTTCTCAACATTGTGCACAACGATCTTCATGTTCCCTAGATGCCTGACCTTCAAAATGTCATTAAAAACATGAAATATTAAAAAACCACTACCACAGAGTAGCATCTGTATTTTATATCCTATGGCTCTTCAGAAGAAATCTGCCTTAAAGCATATATTGCTTAGAGGATGAAAAGGATATGGTATGTTTATACCTGGTATCTCCAACAGTACGTTTATTGAAATATTCATCACTTGTTCTAGTCCCTGAACTACTTCTGAATTGCTTATGCTGTTTTTGAGAAGATGCTTGCCATATAAAGACTTTATATGTTATTATTCATAACAATCATCCTTCTAAACAAAAAATTATGCCACAGAAGATTTACTTCACAATGACAAGAACTTATGTTTTAGTTTACTTAGGCTGGAAGTGGGGCATTTCCCCTTCTCTTCCTACTAATGAAGGAAAACGTTGCCAAGCAAATACCAAACCAATTGCTAGGTGATGTATGGCATTCACTGTACTTTCTCAAGCTGCTTCTCTTGTATGCTAGAGGACTTCGGTTCTGGATTTTTCTTTTCCATAACTTACGTACATACCTTACTGGAACCCATACTGATAACACTGATCAGTTGAACCCGTCTTTCTTTCACGTATCTGAAAACAACTCTACACAGGCAACCTGGGTTAAAGTGGTAAGTCTTGAGAAAGATCACAGTTGTATATAATGGTCTCTGATAAAAGAGGACTGGAAGAATGGCCATATAAGCAAGCCTAACTTCATCATTTTGTAACCTGATGGGTTTTGCAGGCCAATGTCCTTTCAGTCTCTTCCGGTATGTCTTTAAGTGAGTATGACTTTAAGAAGGCTAACCAATGCTTTCCCTCATGAGGCTCCATTCTGACCAACACTCCTCTGGGCAAAAGGGTAGCTCCCACCTCCTTCCCTTAGGTTACAAGGGGCAAGCCACAAACCTCTCTCCTGCAACTTGAAGCTCCAAATGCATGTGTCAGGGTAACATGCAGCACAGGAATACTGAGATACTTTTGCTACAGGCATCACAAACAAGCCCACCTTCCCCAGCACAGCCCCCCCCCTCAACTGCACAGCCGCTCATCACACCTAGTATAATCACAGTTATATAACCAGCTCCAGCAGAAGGCATTTGATATAAATGTTGATGTCATGGTGATTTTTAAAAACATTTCTATTAACATTCTGTCTCCAGCTTTCCCAGCTGGCTGACTGCAGACCATTTCCCAAGATGTTCTAGTTCCTCCCTGCAGAGCTTTCTCATGTATCTTAATAATAATTCATAACATTTCTATTGCACCTTTTACTTTGACTCCCACTGACATACTCAGCTGTGACTTTCAGAGCAGCAGTAATATTGTTGTAGCTGTGATTGCCTTCAGGACACTCCAAGGCAACATTTGTAGGAAAAAGAAATATATTTTGCTAGACCAATTAAGGTAATTATAAAAAAATGGACCATCTCACAGTCACGTGAGGACTTCTTCATAAAGTCTGCTGTATTGTCTCTACTACAGTTATGAACTAGAAAATATCCATTTAATGGCATGCTGGCCAGAAGATTCAATTGCTTGGGAATACAGACTAACAAGGTTGCAGGAGTTAAAAGTTTGCAACGATTTTATATTTAGAACTAGGAGCAAAATCTAATCAAACAACTAGGAACAAAATCTAATCAAACTAGAAACATATTTTCAAAAGCATGTTTCCTCTTCCTTTCATCATTAGTCTCTTCACTGACCTTTTTCACCTTTTGAGATATATATATAGATCAGTGAATAACTATTTAGATTTTATGCAAAAAAATAAGAGACCAAGAAATACATGTCAGAACAAATTAAAAAAATGTAGAAAGAGAAGAAAATGAGATGAAATCACCATGCAGATCTTTTCCTAGCAATCTGCCCTGCCCCACCTCTGCCAGTTTCAGGAACAAGTACAGCAAGCAATCACATGCCAACATAAATTAGCCTATGTCTGGTATCATACATACAAGGCAAAAATAGAGTGAACAAACATCTGTGAATATAGTCTAAAAAGTATTAAAAGCATTTTGCTTTTGCAATGGATGTAGAGTGCTAGAAAGTAAAATAACAGTACGCTTAGTAGAGGTGGATTGCAGATTTCTTCTGTGGCCCCAGGGGCAGCTCTCCAGCCCCAAGCAGTTAACTTCTACACCCAATCACAGTTCAGCTTCCAAGATCTCAGCCAAAACGGGCATCTCTGCTGAGATTGTGAAAGGTCATGAGGAGACCATACAGGATGAAAACACCTGAGCAACCCAAAAATCCACTTTACATTTGTGAGGTCATTTAATATCTATTTAGAAGGCACCAATCCTTTGTCACCATTGAACTAAGGTCACTGAATTAGGAGCTTAAAATATAACAGTTGCTTCATCCCTCTGTCCAGATTCAAGGTTTCAAGGCCATGGTGGCTTTTATGTAAGCAACTATGAAATGCTGCCAACAGAGCAGTCATTTTATTGCTGTGCAACAAAAATGTTGTCTCTACACATTCAGGATCAGATACAGGAATAAATGTCTCAAAATGCATATATGTCTGTGAAATCAGTCATTTTGCACCTTACTTCTTAAGCCTATTCAATTAATTTCTGTATCATATATGCTTCCCACACATGAGACTTTTGATCCTATGTATGCAATGGAAGAGAAGTACATCTAGGACTGATTGTTAAACAACACCTAACTATAATAGCCAGCATATTCCAATAAAAGCCAGTTCATATGACCTTCTGCATCTTTGTTTTAATCAAGCTGGGAACACTCCTGCTAAGCCATCTGTTCCTGTAATGAAAGCAGCAACACAAGGACATTGAAGAATGCGAGCTGTGCCTTAGCACTTTGGTCCTACTTGCGCCAAGGCGGCATACGGTCATGTTGCGTGTTCATAAAGACACCAAGGCAACAAACTCTGCCTAATTTCAGCTGAATATAGTAGCCAGACTGTGTTAAAAACAACTATGTCAGTCATAATAGCAATAACAGTGATGATAGCAGTGATACCAGACCACAACAGCACTGCCATACAAAATGTCTCTAAGTTTTTTATTTTGTAACTTTCATTCCCTTTGCTTATACTGCACGATAGACCTTTAAGTGTATATTCAAAGGGTTGCTAAATTGTTTCACCTTGACTGAGTACTACATTCATTTGGACTAAAAGTTCAAACAGATACAAAAGGGGAGGAAGGGTAGATCACATGCTGCCAGAATTAAGTATTTCATAGGCCATATCTTCAGGCTGGAATCTTCAGGCTCTTGAATGTGAGAAAAAAATGTCTACATATGTGTACTACATATATAATTCTTGTTGGATACACTTAAAAAAAATTCAAATAGCAGCTCTCAGATCTTCATCTACTTCTTTATGTTGGGAACACACCTCAGCCTTGCACCCAACTTGCCAAAAGTCCACGTGCTTTGGACATGACCTGTGCATCATATTCAGTCATTCCACAACTATGTAATGTCTGTATAATGGAGTGTGTCTCACATACTTTCCGCGTCCTTGACAGGACTGATAGACAAGTCTGATAGGGAGGCTTCCTCTGTAGTCCGTTGGTATGTGGTATATCACAGAATAACAGAACCATTGAGGTTGGAATAGACCTGCTGATCCAATGCCTCGGCTCAGGCAGGGTCAGCTAAAGCAGGCTGCCCAGGACTGTATCCAGTCAGGTTTTGTAGATCTTCATAGATGGGAGATTCCACCACCTCTCAGGGCAACAAGTGCTTGGTCACCCTCATAGTGAAAAAGTGTTTTTTGGTGTTCAGAAAGAACCGTCTGTGTTTCAGTATGTGCCCATTACCTCTTGTGCTGCCACTGGGCACCACTGAAAAGAACCTGGCTCTGACTTCTTTGCCCTCTCCCATCAGGTTATTTTTATACAACAGTAAGATCTCTCCTGAGCCTTCTCCAGGCTGAACAGTCTCAGCTCTCTCAGCCCCTCCTCACATGAAACATGCCACAGTCTCTCTCTCTTCTTAATGCAGCCCAGGATGCTGTTGGCCACCTTTTCTGCAAGGACACATTGCTGGCTCATGGTCAGCTTGTTGTCCACCAGGACCCCAAGCTCCTTCTCGGCAGTGCTGCTTACCATATGATTGGCCCCAAGCTGACTAATAGGATTTGTAAGTATCTGAAAACGAACTCACCTTTAAAACGTGTGCCTACTTAAAACCAGACTTGGATGTAGATGATGCACAAACAGCAAAAAAAAGTACTTTAGACTAGGCCAAGCAGTGGAATTTATTGCAGCTGACTATGAAGTGTTGATGAGTCAAATATGAGACTTAATGTGGAGAGCTCAGCTTGCACTACCCTGACTTAAAACATTCCTCCAGACATTCACATAGGATCAGAACATGTAGCTAGTCTTCTCCCTTGGAAACATCTTCCTGGTATAGTTTGATAAGATTCAACTCCCTCCTGTACAATAAGAGAAGATAAATTTCTAGTGAACGCTACAAGGTTTTATGTCTCCTCTGAAATACAACTGATCCTCTACTTTGTATATCCATCATGTCAAACATACAAATGAAACTTTCACTGAACTATCTTGGTTCCCAGGTCTGGCCAAGGAAGAAGTGAATTTTTGAAAAGAACATAATTTAAAGGATTTGGTACATTCTGAAGATTGCTTTCAATCAAAGGCAAATGGTAGGTAGTCTATTGCAGTCTAGAGTGTCTTCATTCTTTACTTGATATCCACATGGCTTCTGTAATTATAAATTATTCTTCCACTGTTAAGTCGCTCGTGACTTGATGTCACAGCGAAAGCACACTACATCTTTCTCACCTTCTGGCTCAATTACCCTATCACACTATACATGCACACAGACAAGGAAGCCACAGAGTTTATACCTCAGGGAAAGAAGAGCATATTCCCAATAACCCAGCATGCCATTTTTTTTTCAGGACCCAAAATCAAATTGATCTTACAAATCTCAAAGTGAGAAGGTTCCACCCTCTCCTGCAACTGCCCCTTTATGACCACAGCAGCTGCAATCTCTGAGTGTTCCTAGGACAGAGATGCCAAAGACCTGCAACTGCAATAGATGTGGGTGACAAAGGCTGTCAGAATTTCACCTCTTCTGCAGAGCTCTCACATATGGAATATGATTATGATCCTAAAACTTACTGCTACCAGAATGAAACAAAAGACTTCATGTCACAATCTAGGGTTTTTTATAGGAATTTTCTCAATGAGAACAAGGGGAAAAAGTGTCGAGAAAAAATTTAGCTATGTTGTACTATTGCTTAATTCACTGCTGAGGAAAGGCAGAATATACATGGTCAGTGATTACTCTTTTACCTTTTTTTTTGCACAGAAAGATCCAGCATTGGACATGTTTACAGATTAGACAGATGCACAAGACTAAACTAAGGTTAAAATGTGAAAGCCATGGTTCACATTACTTCTGTAGTTCTCTCTCAAAGCAAAATTCTACTGAAAATCAGATTAATTATATTGTTGGAAAATGAATGCAGGATTGATTACAAATGACCTCAATGCATCTCAAAGGACTCTACCTAGTACAAGAACAGACTGGAAGCCACAAGCGATCAGATCCTCCTTCCAAGAGATTTAGTAAACAGTGATTTAGAGAGAGTTAGTCTTCAAGAAGCACTCAAAACAGAGAATAGCTTGAGTCTTAAGTTTTGTGGATGTTTCTAAAGAAAAACGTGCTTTATTTCAGATATTTCACAATTGAAATTAACATCTTGCCAACTCCAGACACATTATAGAAGGCAGAACTTTCCAGTATCAGAAACAGAAGAGAAAGAAATCAAACGTATGAATGATCATCTGTAAAACAAAAATGTTGTATAAAATACATACAGGGCATTAAGGAAACAGAGGCAGGAGACCAGCTCCACTAATTTCTTCAGCTTACACAGACACGTGCCCAAAGGAGGAAACTATCATCTTCTACATGTTATATCTATTCTGTACCCTTAAAATTTTGAAATAGTCAGATTTTTTGCCTAAGACTTCCCAGCTGGCAATGCACATACAGAAGACACTCACATAGGCTTTGAATAAGGGAGAGGTGTTCAGCCTGAATAATCAGTCTTAGGAACTGTCACCGGCTCTGGCGAAGTGGATAGAAGATCCATGCTTAAATAAATATAACTTGTTTGGCTTAAGAAATCATTGCCTCCAGCAAATGCTTGAGTATATATTTACATGAAGAAATGAAGAATAAGTAGGTAGAATAGAATATTCCACTCCATTCAAGAAGTACATGGCATGAAAACACCACAAATGCAAGCTTGGAGCAATTTTAAGGTTATTTTACTGCCTACTAAAACCCTGCAATTTTGCTGTTAAACTTGACGTTTGGAGCAAGATTCATTAATGGTCAAACAAGAGGTGAATCAACTTATATGGTGCATTTGTTTTCGGCAGCAAGGGATACATGACCTAAGCCAGAGGCTGTGCTAGAGGTTCTCAGGTCAGAGTCAGCACCCAGAGTACAAAGTCAAGAGTCAGGAGGACAACATTAAGAGCCACTACTACTAAAAGAGCAAGACAATACAGGCACTGCTCTTGTTTAGCAGGCACACACGTCTGTGAGCAGTTCTGCAGACAGAGTAAGCAGAACAGACCAGTGCGGCTGAAGAAGAGTCCTCTCATGGGCTTAGCTCAGGGGATCAGACTATAGCTCAGATTTGTAGATCCAGTTCTTAAAATTTCTCCGTTTAGAAATCTTTTTGTCTTCGTTCATTCAACTCATAGTGTGTACAGCATTATCTACTGACAAATAACCTTTATAATGTATAGGCATAGAGGAACATTTACTAACAAACTGACAGATTTAATATTTTCCCAGTTGTAGCTGACTTGTTATGCAACTTGAACTTTATATTTAAATACAGTGCGTGCACACAGTATATCTCTTGGTATTTGCCTTGGTTTTTTTAAGTACATTGTTAAGTGAAAAATGTTCTGCTGTACAAAGTGAAGATGTTGAACACAGTCAATCTTAAGATACTTTACTTAAGATAACTTTTCTGTTGCATACTTAGTCTGTTTAAAGGCAGATTATTTATAGAACAGGTCATAATACACCCTGTAGTAACAGTACCATTTTTTGTGCAAATTTGTGCTGAATGTCTTTTTAAAACATACTTCTTTTGTCTAATATTTTTATAAAAAAGTAAAACACTTCAGAAAACAAAGTGCTATTTAGCTGTGCAGCTTTTCATCTACATAACTCATCTACACAATTCTGAACAACATCAGTTTTGTAAATATAATGGGCCAAATTCAGCTGTGTTATAAACCCAGAGCTGTCAGAATATTCTGTAATTAAGATTTCCTGCCTTTGCAGAACACTGGGCAGATGGTTCATGTTTTAAAGAGTTTTTACTACAGTGGCCAGAAGTCATTCCTCACTAATGGTGCCATATGAATAATGTGTCTTAAGTCGGGATCCAGGTTTGAAAGTTGGTACCATATCACAACTTTCATGGACTTTAGTAGAAATTTGGGGTAGACTACCCCTGAAAATGAAGTCCTTTGATTAAACTGGTGGTCTCCAGTGCTTCTTTTATGTAATAACATTTGATCTTGGGATGCCACCTCATGTGGCAAAGATTTTAAGTTAAATGGAAAAATAAATGCTTAGAGGACAAACTCTGGAACCTTAAAGAAACACAAGACATCAATTGTCCAAATAAACTGTAGTCACAATACAGCCTTCAGAGAAACCAAGGGTCTCTTGTCTTC
Source organism: Ceryle rudis (assembly GCA_033439905.1). Classification (NCBI taxonomy): domain Eukaryota; kingdom Metazoa; phylum Chordata; class Aves; order Coraciiformes; family Cerylidae; genus Ceryle; species Ceryle rudis. The sequence goes on along the minus strand of JAAGNO010003152.1, from coordinate 16,352 downwards.
AGTTTTACAAGGTAGAGAAGAAAAGTTTTGCATTAGCCTACAACTGAAGTCTAGTGAAAAGAAATATCAATTTCTAAATTGGCATTAGGATTAAAATTTAAAAAAATGAAAAGTGAGCTAAATTTGATATTTTAAAATGCATTCAATGTCTATACACTATCTCTAGAAGCATGATCTTCCAAGGAAAAATTTGAAAAGTGAATTCCTCTACTTAAGCATGACATTCTACTTCTGATGCAATCTGAAGCATAACTCCTGTAGTCTTTACTGAACCAAGTAACATTCTGAAAATACAAATGTAAAACTTTCAGGGACAGAAGAACTATTCACTCTTTTTGCCAGTTCAGCACTGGGTTTTCCCTCAAAACTCACAGCAATTATTAGGAATTAGCGTCAAGTGACCTAGGGCTATATCACAGACAGATATCCCATAAGAGCATGTTAAGAGAAGGCATTCAGGTGAAAGCAACTTCAGATTTGGAGCTAACAAGTGATGACCTATTGAAGGAAGAAGGATCAATGATCAAGTACAAATCCCTGTTGCACTCAGGCCTCTTAAATATACAACCATTCAATATTCATTTTTTATTTTTTTTACAACTTTTCAACCCCCTGCTCCTATTTCTGGCTTCCTAACATTGCATTCTGTACTACACATGTATAAAGAACAGGATTAACATATACAAGTATATTTTTTCATCAAGCAATGTATAAAGGAGTGGGTGTTCACATATGTGTAAGGCATATGTGTGAGCATTCATCCACATTAACATTTCTCGTTTGTCAGTGGATAGGTCTGTGTGCAAGTAATCAAAACACAGGTTGAGACACAACAAGGAAATCTGTCCCATCTGCAAAATTGAATCAATCATGTGCTGTCAGGAGCTTTAGCTCACAAAAAGCTTGAGTCTTACAACACGTTATTGTCTTAAAGGCCATGCTGTTAAAGAAAATCATAAATTAAGCCCCTTTTCACCAGAGTAGTACCTCCATTGCTTAAATGCCTAATAGAGAAACAAACAAAAACCACACCTATCCAAAAATGTTAGCATCCAGGTCTGTAACTCAATGATCACTGCTAAAACTAAGGTGGCTGGGAGCCTTTCTTCAGCCTGCCTCACACATATCAGAGATACTATCTGGGGGGTTTTCTGCCAGCTTGGGTTTTTTTTGTGTCCAAGCAGTGTATTGCAGTTGACACAATGTCTTTTCTCTGAAGAGTAGAGAGAACAGAAGTCTTCTGAGTTTTGCTTCTCTGCCTGCTCAGGGGATCTGACAAAGCAGGGAGAACAGATGGGCAAAGTCGCATGTGCAAAAGTATTTCTGAACCCAGCAAGTCATTCAACAGAAGACCTAGAAGGGACACTTCAGCTGTCACATTCCCTAAAGTATCAGATAACATTTTCAGTGCTGTTTTTCTGTTGTGGGGTTTTTTGGTGGTTTTGGTTGGTAGGGTTGGGTTTTGTTGTGGTTTTTTGTTTGGTTGTTTTTGGTGGGGGTTGTTTGTAATTTTGTTTGTTTGTTTGATTTTAATCATAGGCATTTTAATATATTAAGCCTAAAATGAAAATATCTGTGAGATCCTTGGCATTGGCAGTGTTCTGTTAGTCACAGAAACCAAAACACTCTGTCCACTGGGTCACAATTTATGACCTTCACTTGGATTATAGTGTGACTCAAAAAGCTGCCCAATTCTCCTAACATAAACCATGACAATTACCATGGGTGGGGTACAACTGAGCTCTGTTCTTACCATGGCACTTTATTACCTGAGTCTGGGTAGCTCCTCAGAAGAAAAAGGATTTACATGCTAGCAGCATTTAACACCCACAGACCCTGACAGATTTAGCAAGAGGTACAGTGATTCAGTACACAGAGAATGAATTAAAAATAGTGACGTGGCTAAATTGCCTCCACTATGTCTCTAAACACCAACAACCCTAAAGCAGCCACCTATAATACTTGAAAACTACCTGTGCAATTGCATGCCCACAAACAAAGGTTTTGAAGCATCCCCTGGACATGAACACAATCAGGACAGAAGAAAACCCATCAAAAAAGCCTGATTGTGCAAGTAGTTACTGAACAAATACAGTATTTCCTTTTTCATGCATTACAACTTTTAAAAGGAATGAGTCAAGAAAGCATGGAGAGGCATAGCATAAGCTCAGTGGCATCAGTGTGCCCCAGGATATCATCGAATGGATACAAAAGAGCTCAAATATATAGACAGACTGGTTCTACTTCCACTACCTGCAATCAGTATGTTTGTTCTGGGATAAAACAAATATCCATAATCAATACTGAAGGAATGCTGGACTGTGCCTCATATACTTGAACAAGAAATAATTCATCCCTGTGCAAAGCTTACCCTTGTAATTCTGCCAAGGTCAGTGTCACTTTAGGTTATCAGCTACTGGAAGTGCTGGCTAAGTTAAAACTGCCTAGAGCAAGCTTTAAACTTACATACTCTACTTCTTTGACAAAATGTCTGTATCTTACTGGATCTGAGTTTGCAATCCCCTGATAATGCAAGGCACATTCTTCCCCTGTATTCCTTATTTTCTGCCCTTCCTTCCCTTTTTGGCTCAGATATCTCTTCCATAAGTAGCAGAAAGAGGCTTGATTACAGAGAACATATTAGTATCGTTCAGTTGACATTCACCATCATATGTCTTTCTTAAGAAATAATTCAAATTAGATTTATATACTGGTAATTTTTTTTTTCCAGTACAAGGTTTCTGTATGTGCAGTTTCTCACTGTGATTTTAAAATATATCTTTCCTTCAATGTAATATACAAGCAGTAATCTCTTTATCAAATATGCTGCATCACCATTATGAGCTACAGTCTGAGATGTAACCCCATGTAACCTGAATGCAGGTTTTTGCTTTGGTCGTACTCTTACCAAGTATCTCAAAGGCAGTAACACCTCTCTGGTCTGTCCTGTGCCTTCACAGTAGCTCAGGGCCTTTGTTTCACTGAAGGTTTATGGACTTGTAAGTTTACTCCAGCGCCTGAGCCAGTTCTAAGTCAGTTCTTAACCTCCAAAGTCACTTAACAGTCTTTTTCAAGACGTAAGCAAGTTTTTTCTTCAAAATATGACAGTACTTTTACTTAGAAATGCAATGTTAGAAACTGGAACTCCTTGGGTGCCACAGGGGATTTTAATGACCAGTTAATTTCCCAAGTACCCTTGGCAGGAACACAGAAGCCATACAACCTGATAGGCTTGCAGCTCTCTACAAGACTAGGAGCGAAAGCTTTCAGAAATCAGTGTAATTTTCCAAAATGAATCTGGATCAGTTATCCCACAGGAAAATGTGATTCTTCTCTTATTGTAACAGTACTACTGGCACCTCTGAAAAATATTATTTAAACATAAAATAATTAGCATTCTGAAGGGAAATGGAGAAAATATTTATGCTTGACTAGCACAAACCAAAGACTCCTGCACTGCTGTTTCAGTTAAATCAGTCACCTTTTCTACTTTGGCTGTTTCTAGCAACAGCTCAAGTATCTATCCTTAGACATATTAAAAAAGACAACATACCACACAAGAAGAGCAGAGAACTATTCTCTCAAGGAGTAGGCCTATTGTAGAAGGAAACGAAACAGATGCATAACATCTTGTAGAAGTGTGATTAAAAACTGAAATGTGAAGGTTAAACCTCTCAGCAATATCAGATTATTCAACAAAAGGTATGGAAATAAGAATCTTTGCTCCACTGTCTCCCCTTCAGAGCTAAAAATAATAGGGAGTCATGCTATAGAAGTCTTGCTATCTAGCTTTACAAATTCAGGTCATTAGGCTTAGATGTACAGAATCATTCCCTTCCTACCACAATCATAAAATGACAGTAAGGACATGAGCACTGGAGAATTGGGCAATGACCAGCCCCTGGTTTCTAAACTAAATAGTATAGTTCAGGAATAAACAAAATTAATACAGTCAAGTTCAAAAAGAGAGTAGAGACTGAAATTACCGCTACAACTAGGAAGAAAAGGGAAGCTCTACATAAACCTCTGAATAATACATCCCTCAATCCTTTTTTTTCCCCATCTCATACATCTCTGTCTTTCTCTCTCCCCCCTGTCTTCTTTTTTTTTTTTTTTTTGGCATTTCAGATCAAGGCAAATGGTTATAAAGTGTTTGTGAAGAATTTTTTTAAAAGCTAGGTGATCTAAATAGATAGACCAGATGCTCTGTAGAAGGCTGCAGAGGAGCAAAATTACAAAAGAAACATATTAAACATATTGTAGCTTCCCAAAGAATCTCCAAGAAAAGGCACTGGTCCACCTGTTCATTTTATTTTCAGGTAAGCACTTCTGAAAATAGGTCAGAGAAGGAGGTAAGCATGGACTGACAAGGCTGCATGGGAGTAAGAATGCATGGTCTTCAGATGCTGAAAGGAGACGTTATATATCCAACCAGAAGGACCAGCATCATTTCATGTTCTAGAAATACAATATTTTCTTCATCCCTGCATATAAACTGAGGTGAGAACTGTTTCATAAGGCCAAATCTCTTAATCTCACACAACCTCCACTCACTCCTTCCTCCTTCATTCCCAAGGTCAAGTGGAGGAGATTAGAATAGAGGATCGAAATTTGCTCTTGTAGGAAATTTGGCAGCACTGCTGGTGATCAGAGCCCACATGGTCCAGATGACAGAAGGGAAGTTCACAGAAGAAACAAAGCTGAAGAATAGGAAAATCTCTACGTCATACTATTTCCAAAGACGTTCAGAGCAGGGGAAAAAACAGCAAATGGTATTTCCAAGCCAACAAATAGCAGTATTGTGTTAACATTCACAGCAAGCTGCCAGTCTCATTGGCTCCTGAAACACTGCTGCAGCTCCCTGTACTGCTTTGTTTTTGCACTTCAGGGGAGATTTTATGATAACTGAGTCACTTAACTGCAAAGACAGAAAAAAATGGCGTATGGAAAATATTTTTCTCTAACAATATGTACATAGATACACTAGCAAAGGACTTTTTCCTCTCCATCAAAACAACCAAAGAATTAGACTGAGATTAAGTATGGCAAAAAGTGGCCATGACAACAGCAAATGCTAAAATGACTACACAGTTGCAACTGGGAGCTGTTATATTGTTTCCTTGGAAAAACTAATTATCTGTGTTCAGATCAGATTTATAATTATTTCCTCTAAAGTTTACATTTTTAAATCACAGCTTTAGAAGACCAGAATGGCAAATATAATGACATAATGACATAATCCTGAGCTACTTTAAAAGAGTGGCCCCGATATACTTTTTTCTATTCTAACAATGCTAGCATTCTAAAACAAATGTTTTAAAACCAGTATTTCACAGTCTGCTTTTCCAAGTTATACCCCCATAAACTTAGTCTGGCTGACACACTAACTTTCTGAACAGCACAGATCTACTTGCTCTAAGTACAAGGTTTCTCAGGCAGCCTGTTGGAAGAACCAAAAAAACTCTTACCACATGCAGAACCCAGAATTAAAAAAATGTACCCATCAGTAGCATCCAGGCAACACACCTTCTATCACATCACGGCTAATGCAAAAAGGCATCTTTCAGCCTGTTTTTGACAAAATTCCTCTCCCCACAGTGAATGCAATTTTTCTGATGGATTTCTCTTTGAAACGGGGAATGAAGTCCTTCTCCGTAATGTTATCGTATATGAAATAAAAATGAAACAGAATCTAAATATACCCAACACTATTCTGTTCTCTGTCCCTGACATGAATCCAGTATCATTCTTGCACCCAAAGAGAAGCATTAGAGGCAATTCCCATTCATTTTGCAGTGTTAAAAGCAACCTTGTAAATGTTAAGAGCAAGAATAAGAACCTGGAAATGACTGCCAACTGGAGTTGTATATTTTTTAAATTTTGTGCTGGTTTTTTGTTTGTTTGTTTCTTATTCTTATCCAGCATCTAGGCACACATCTATCTATCTATCTATCTATCTATCTAATCTATCTATCTATCTATCTATCTATCTATCTATCTATCTATCTATCTATCTAATCTATCTCCACATAAGATTAATAAAGGAACGCTTAAATGCATTAGCATACAAAGACCCCTCCTTCATCCCTTCTTTATAACCAGATGCCCTGCTAGTCCATGTGCCCATTTTCTCCACTGCACCTCTTACAGTTGATGGGCAGTGCTGTGTCCCATTATGACTCAGTTTCAAAGAGATCATAGGTATAATGGAGTTTGCCTTCATCTATGTATGTTTTGCAATAATCTGTGTATTTTGTTTGGTGAATATTTTCATTAGTATATTCCCTTTGGACTGAAACATACTAGCATCTGAAAAACAGCCTAGTCATGACAAAATCATTCCTAGACTGTACCTTTCTTGTGCTGGTCTCTAAGACAGATGCACTGGATAAGAGCACCAGTGACAGATGATGCACAGTCTGTCAGCAGTGAATGGCTCTGCTAGATTTGAAAGATGGATTCTTCCACCTGGGCAACCATTTCTGAGTGTCATTCTTCAAAAGAGGGGACTAAAGCCTAAACCAACAACCCTGCCCTTTGGAACATGAATCACATAGCTGAATGAGAAGAGAGTTTTAAAATGTGGGTACTGCACTGGAAGAGGTATCTGAATGCCGTCAAAAGACCAGCCTATAGAAGTATAATTCGCAAAGGGGCATATAGGACATAAAAGAGGAGTGTAACCACAATAAGGTGTGTTAATTCAAGATTTTGTTGCTTCCAATAAAAGACTACACTATTGATGCTTCTAGACAGAAGTACAGCTTCTTTGTTTTGTTTCTTGCCTGCTACTGTGACTGAAGGGCTTGCTGAGGAGCTCAAAGGGAGATGGGACACCAGACAACAGCAGTTTGGGCTGTGCTGTCACAACACATGTAATACACTCCAGTTCACCCATGTAACTCCAGGTGGTATTAACCTGGAGTTAGATTTCATGAGAAGAGAGTCCTCTATACTTCTTCCCTGGCCTCATAGAAGAACATGAGGTCCCAGAAAAAGGAGCAAAAAGAAGATTGCAAAAAAGTATGTGCTTGTACAGGCCAGCAATGAGAAGTACTGCCCCAGATGATTATCTCTGAAGCTAAGGAGGAATAGGGCAGGATATAGTGTTGCAGTCACATCAGCGTGGTACTCCCCCAGAATGGCTGTGACTGTACTTTTTGGGGGCCATGGTCCCCCTTCAAAGTAGAAGAAGATGTTCTGTATTTTACAAGACCAAGACAAATGTCTCTGTATTCTCATTTTAACTATTGCTCATGATAACACCATTTTATCTTTATTCCTTCAAGATTACAGCATAGCTGGTAATTGCAATCAAGCTATTTTATAAGTCCAATTTACAGGAGACCAAATTATTTATTATTTATTTTCAATTCTAAGTGGATCATTTGTGTTTTCTCTGAGTAATATGATGTGTACAAAATATCCCTAAAAATGTCAACTAAGTGGAGAGATACAGAAAAATGACTGTCTCATCAGTACCCATGGCTTTCAGAATACAAATCATCATTACACAAACACAGGAATAGCACGGTAGGCTTACAAAGAGTATTAGAAATAGATAAAAGACATACTCTGTGCCATGAAGTTCTTACAGCTAAAAGATTTACTCAAGCAAGTAGTCCTGTTGACTTCAGTCCCCACACCACTGCAGCCCTCTTGCTAATGCAGCTCTTAGTGTTGCTCTAAATATCTCAAACTTCCATTTTAGCCTAAAAAAGCAACTCCTTCACACACACTCTATAATATCCTCCACCTCTCCCTGTGCCACTTCAGATTCCCAAAGAACACAGTTTTTCAGGATGCCCATGATTAGCACCCATTTTACTAGGGACTCAGGCACTGAAGGTGACAGCTGTAAGTAGCAGCTTCAAAAAATTCCAGTTAAAATTGTTTCCTTGCAAACATACACACAAGTCTTAACCTACTGACTGGCTTTTGTGTGGATCTAATCTATTACCATGGGGCTATTCAGTATATACAGCTTCACTCAGTCTACAGAAATAAAATACAAATTCACTTGGGTACAATTTAGTGTGGCAATAACCATACTGTTTACATCATGATCAAGTACAAAGAGTTGGTCTAATATCCCCAAGGAGAACAGACTGTGTAAATAATCATCTTTTATAGGAGGGCTCTGAGATTTACTCCCGATTCTTTCCAATTGTGACTTTGGAAAATCCTTGCAAGTCCTTCCAAACTAGCAAGGCAAAGCTGACCTTTCTGATAGCTGCTGGTAAGATACCCGATCTTGTGTTACAAACTTAGCTGTGACCTTAACTAAACTTGAAAAATGTTAAGTTCCACCATGAAGAATCAAAATGTTCTACGTTAGCAGCAACATATGAACAGAGAGCAGTTAAAGCTAAACCTTAGCTCCCAGACTGTTAACTAATATCTAACTTTTCAGAGACACTGTGCTAGGTTGGAGCAGTCAGGATTCTTCTGACCCTGACCCAGGGAAGTGATAGCAGCATTCAGGATGGTGGATTTGCACAGAGGAGCAAGTAATACTTCAGAATCCCACACTAGAGATACAAAACCTCAGACAGTCCTATGTTACAGCAAAGAAATTAGACTTCAGAAAAAACTTTCAATGGTTAGGAGGGTGAAGCACTGGGATGGATATTCAGGGAGACTGTAGACTTTCCAACATAAAGTCTTGAATGCTAACTTCCCTGAGGTATGTATGTGGGTCCTGTTATGGGCAGGAGGATGAACTACAGGTGCTTCTGAGGCCTTTTCCAGTCCTATTTCTGTGACTCTGCTCTCAAGTATATTGTCCCACATCCAGAATGATGGAAACGAATTTTTCATTCCACAGTTTTTTTAGTGTATGCATTCAGTGGTGCTAATGACAGAAGCAAGAACAGGATGCCACGTTTACAGGCTTCCACTTCTGAGGATCTTCTCCTCCCTCCCAGCACACATGGGAGCTTTTCTCTTGAATCTGTATGGTGCTCTCCAGTCTCCTGACAGATAAACAACTATGTGTGCTGCTGCCTTTCAGTGGTACCAAAAAAGAAGATCTGAAGGCTTTGTATTTTTAAAGACAACCTCTTTTTATTTTAGCGTATTCTCTAGGTCTCGGGAATGGGAATCCAGTGATATAATGATTCCCCTGATTCATGTGTGTGCTGTATCCTGCTTTTTCTTTAGCAGTGTACAAGTGACTTTATTTTTAGGATACTATCTCACAATACCTTTGATAACCCAAGTTCTACATAATCTAACCTTTCGTAGCCTAACCTATTTTCTTCTTCAGTCTATTGTAAGCCTTGTCTCCTCTTTTCAGTTTCCAAGCAAACATTTATTTTGTCAGATTTTGTAAATTTTTACTGAGTGCAAAATTTGGCTTTACACAGAAGCTCTGCTGCAGCTATAGTCCTGGTATGCTTCCCATCTCTGCACAGCTTCACCAACTGCAGCAAGCAAAAGAAATTACAAGGGATCAGCCTCTATACTTATTCCATCCTTCTCCATCCTTTACATTACACCTTATGTTTTCATGAGCAACCTGTTGTAAGCTGAACTCATAAACTGCAATGGGTGCTATAAGGCAATGGCACTCATGACACAGTCTGCATAGAGCTACCTAGTCATGCAGTGCTCTTCTCCTCTTTAACTGCTCAAGTATGTTAGAATTATTTAAAAGCACATGCAATACTTTCCTAATGTTGCCTTTAAATGTAAACTAAGATAACAACCACATGAGCAAGGCAGAAATATAATTCCTATTAATAGATGCTTTGTACTATGAGAAGCTGCATGATACTGTTTTTCAGTGCTCAGCTCTAACTTACAACATTTTCTTATTTTTTATTATTCAGAAGAGGATGTCTTCAGTGCCTGGAAAATGCCGTGTTCTATCTCAGACATAAAGGATTCAGGCCAATAAACCACACTGGAAAAACTCCCTCTGTGATTTGTTTAAGTAGCAATTTATGTGAATAGGAAATCTGCTGATCATTTCAGTTAGAAAAGAGTCACAGCCAAAAACTCCCGTGACAAAAGCCATATCATATAAATGTGGATTAGGAATTTCCCTAAATTCTATTTACAGAAGGAACTGCTGAATAAAGATCCAGATGATCTCTTTCCCAGTCTATGGCAAGATCTGTTTCTTACATGAAGCATCTCTAAGTCATTTAATCTTTCTACAGTCATTTCCCCATCCATGAAGGGCCATATAAAACTTATTTTCCTTTACAAAGTGATTTGAGCTCTATGGATGAGAAGGAATATATTTAAAAAGTCACATTTTTAGCACTGTTGTTACTATTAACCCAACACAGGCAAGAATCTTTGTCAAAGTATGTTTGGGTTGTGATTTTTTATGTGATATGCTTAGCTAAAGTAAGTAGTGACACTGGCAGAAAAGCCCCATCTATTAAAGTTGGTCATACTGACAAAAACAAAGCTTGTTTACTACAGAAATGTTCCTGATAATTTCTGGAAATTCCCTACGGAGCAAAAGCTTTGTAAAATACCTTAATAAGGAGCAGAAGAGCAACCCAGGATGGACACTACCCAACTTAAAAGTTGATACAATTCAGGGGTCACCCACCATTAAAGTGAAAACACATCCAACACATTTTCCCTGCAGGAGCTCAGTGAGCACAGATGGCACCAATGACCATTTCCACTGTTTCCAGTACATGGAGAAAGAAACACCCCAATTTGGATAAACACCACCAGCAGTCCAGATGTTCAGGAAAAGCAATAGGGAGCTCCCCCTGCAAAAACAGGCAGCCAAACTCAGTGTGGACAAACGCAATGGGCTAAGACAGTCAGAAGGTAAGCATGGACATTAAAAGTGGCTGCTATAAACCACTCCACCGTGAAATCTAGTAGATGTACAGCCTGTAATTGGTTTCATAAGGCTATGCTTGTGCCACGTCAAAGAAAGTACTGAGAAGACGTAAAACTAAGTGAGGAGATGTTGGTTTCACAGTTAAATTGCTGAATTTGGTAAGACACATGTACCTTCAGTCCCCTTAATATGTTAGCAAAGCAGATTTTTACACATATTGAATCAAATTGTACACACTACATCACTTTATCCCTTGAGCACATCTTCTGACTAAGTTATGTTCACCACCATTTCCACCAGCATATAGCATATATGAATTCAGGCCATACTTTGTTGTCCTGTTAATGCTTAAACCCTCACTGAAATGCACAGCACAAGCGCACGTTTTTCTACTTTTAATAATGTGTATTTTGTTGTAAAATAATGAATCTCAGTCAGAGATAGACAATATTTGAAAACAAAATGGAGTACATGACTGTAGAAAAAATCTGTAAGAAGTTGCAAAAGTCAAAAAAGATGACATTATCCTAATTCTGGTAAGAACATTTAATTACTAATCCATACAGCAACAACAACAAAACCCATGAATGTTAAAGAACCTTCTAATTTGTTAAACTTTAGCTTACACTTTATTAAAATCCCTAATTCTCATTCCTGTAACATTTTCTTTGGAATGTTCTCAAACTACTACATAACATGCCCATGAAATACATCACTAATCTGCTTTACAGATGAGAAAAATCAAGCAAAGCATAATTAATTCATTCTTCTAAAGTTGTAATCATCCCTAATACAGAGATCAAAGATACTGTACTGTAATTCTGGGAATAAGGGAGAAAACAGAGAAGCAAAGTTAACCTCAGTCTTCAAATCCCACAGTAAACCTCCTTCTGCAAGGTGCTAAAAAACTGATTTAAGATTAATCTATCAAATATGGGCACCTCTCACAATACCGTGGGTAGAATGATGTGCAACTAAGAGAAATGATGAGCTGCCATCCTATGATGCCACTGGCCTTGCCACTTGCTGACAGGATGGCTACAAGATGGTACTTAACTACCAGCTTAAGGCTGCAGGGAAGCGAATGGAGGTTGTACAAGGCAGATCTGGGACTGAAAATAAGATCATGTCATGGTAGGAAAAAATCTGCTCCTTCCAAAATATTGAGCTTCTCCAATAAGATGGAGGTTAAAAACAATCCTGCAAAGTAACTGATGATTTCATCAAATATACAGAGAACTTGAGGCTGAAATGTTTATTTAGCTTGACAAGTGAAACAGATGCACTGAGAGGGAGTGCGTAAAATATATTAACTACAGACTTATCAAGAGGGTATCAGAAGACTTCCTGATTTTTCAGAAAACCATCTTTATACTCTCAAAGTGTATGCAAGGCAGTTAAGGGGAACCTTTGGCTGACTTCTCTTGCCAAAAACAACTGCAGGCTGACAAACAGTAAGACCTATGGTTGATCTGCATCATTAGCACACACAAAAACTTTTATTACCCCAAGGAAACAAATTCACCATCCTCAGAAACCTGAGGGGTATGTTTTTGGTAGCAACTATTGGTTATAGTTGTTTAGATACTATAACCAAGGCATAACCAAGACTTCAATCAAATTAAATAAAATCACAGAGCAGTAAAAATTCAGCTTTGGTCTAGAAAAATACCACCACTATTCTGCATGGTATCACTAACATTCAATACAAGGTATGAAGGCTTCACAACATGCCAGATTTCTTTACTGTCATGCATGATGTACAGTACTTCCCATCTTAAAAGCACATGCCAGTGCAAAGGGATGTTGCCTGCAAATGGATTGCGATGCCAAAAAAAGCAACAAGATGGGATGGGAACAACTGGCCAGGTAGCAGCCCTGCAGGAACAAGCATGGGGGGTTAAAAGGAATTAGAAGCTGAATATAAACCCTATGTCATATAGTGACAGCAAAGGTACCCAGGATGCCTGAACAGAAGCAGGGCCTCCAAGGCACAGGCAGCTATCCCTCAGCTCTGTTCAGCACTGGCAATGAACATGGTCTGAATGACCAGCAATCTAGACTTAGGAAAAGTTTGGAGACACTGGAGTCACGCAGTCTTTGAAGAAACTGAAGCCAGCATTTCTGCAGCAGAAGACCAAAGAGAGAACAGAACACAAAAGACAGAAATCTGAGGAGCAGCAGCTCTGCTGAACATCTGATGTGAACAAGATGGGAAATAGGAGGCTTAAATACCTGCAAGGATGCTTCAGGTTAGACCTAGGAAAAACTTTCTAGTGGAAAAGGTGATGAAGCACTGGCAGAGGGTGCTTAAAGGAGAGGTGGAGACTTCTTACAATCAAACCAGTATCTTGCAAGAGGAAAACAAGTACACTTGACCCTACTTGACGCCAGGAGGCAAGACAATATGACAGCCAGTAGCCCTGTCCAAACCTATGGAGATGCATGTTGCAGCCCTGAGCCTCTCCACTGGGCCATGGAGAAGACACTGCAGAAGAACATAGCTCGTCCAACTGACCTAGGACAATAAAGCAGGCATGTGCCGAGGAGATGTACAGATACAATGACAAAATTCTAAGGCCACATAACAAACCTCAAAACTAGATGCTTATTGAACTTTGTTTCTCCTTTTATATTTTCTTCCCTCCCCACAATTTGAAATATATGTAAAAATATGTTCTTAACAGCTACTACCTCCATACTACAGGTATAACAGTGACCTCTACAATGCCCTAAAATAACTTATCATCAGCTCCATCTGCTTGTGCATTTCATTTCTACTTTTGCTAGCATTCCCACCCTGATCCTTTCTTGTTTTCTTTCTCCCTTTTTTTTTTTTTCCCTACACTACAGAATTATACCAAAAAGCAAGATAAACAAAGATGCTAGATGAAAGCCACAAGCTGAAGTATGAGAGATTTGGTATCAGCAATGTTAAATACATCAGGGAGGAATAAGGTATATTGATAGCTGAAAGATTTGTTCATTTGAGTTCACTTCTACAGTAAATTTTCTGCTAGATCCACTTTTGAGAAAGTCAGAATGTAATAAACAGAGTTATTCTCTATAGGGTTACTGACACGAAAAAAAGCAGAGTTATAAGTAGTATTGATTTGGGGTGAAATGGTAGAACGTGACAATCAATAGAGCTTAGTCAGATATAAAATAGAAGGAGTCACACAAGTCACAACAGGATTATTACAGGAGCCAAATCCTGGTATCAGCTAAGGAAAGGAGGAAGCTATAAATGGGATCCAAAATGTAAGCTGTGGATTGCTTTAGAGAAAAAAGAACATTTGACCATTCATTTTCATTTTTTAATATGTGAGATATTTTTTATTTCAGGATATTGTCACTGCTGTTTTTCTAAAGCTTTTGAAACAAATTCTTTCCACCTTTATAGTATTTTCATTAAATGCCATCAAAGCTCTTTTCAAATGTCTGAGAGAACTATGATTATCCTTATTTAACAGATAGTGAGAAGATAGAAAGAGATTTGAACTACATTTTCCAAAGCAGTCAGTAATGCTGGCTGCCTCCTGTCTCAATACACAAATCCATAAAATGAGAGTCCTACAGCATCAAAATTTTCAGAGGTCCCAGGAAACCACAACTTTGGTCAAGGACAACAGCTGCTTATAAGTTCTCAAACTCTGGGTCACAGGCTGGGGAACCAAAAGCTGAGTCTTCACAGCAAGCTGTGTAAGCGCTGTAAGCTTGCTCACAGATACAACCGGGTCTAAATAGGAAGGATCCTAATTCACAGTCCTCTGTTCTAATTACAAAGTTCATTATTTTTACCACTCGAATGACTAATTTTAAAAAAAATGAACCACTACCACATATTCTACCATATGAAAGATCTGTACATTTACTGGTATTGCCCGTATTTATACAGTGCCTACCTTCTGAGCGCAAACACACTAGAAAATAATAGCAATGGTAACTTAAGAACAACAATAAATATTTTTCACTGGTTCTTTTACCCATGCACAGCCATTCAGTGTACTGCCTTTTCCTAGACTCTGGACCAAAAAAAAAAAATAATAATTACTGAAAGATCCTAAAATGCCTTACAAATGGAATTTGATACAGAATTAGTTACACCACCAAGGTGAATGGCAGGGGTATTAATAACAACCAACATCACATAAGAATTTATTGCAAGCTGTGATGAAAACTACTACATTCAAGGGAGACATAAACCATATCTTGAAGAACCTCTTGCACTCATCAGCTAAATAAATGCCGACAATCCAACTGCAGCATATACACAGCCTTGGGGAGGATGGGGCCTTGGAACAGTCTCATTTTTGCTAATCAAGCCTTAAGAAGGAGTTTAGAGGAGAGGAGCTGGCTCCCATTGCGAGGAAGGTACAGGACAGGCAGAATGGCATCACCACACTGAAATGCGAGCTGGCCAGGAAACCAAGGGTAACGCAGTTGCAGAAAAAAAAAAAAAAAAAAAAAAAAAAGCCATTGATTTTGAAAGAGGGATTCGGCGGGCCTGCAACAGTTTAAAAGCTTGTTTAGCTGGAATCACATTTGCAGTCATGGGATTTCTATTGGAAAATGGCATTATCATCTCCACATAGGAACTGAATCACATCAGGGAAGGATGGCCAAGACGACCTTTCGAGGTCCTCTCAGCTGTATTTCTGTAAATCTATGTTCAGTGACAGAAAATACATCAGGATTGGAGCTGCTTGGGCTTAGGTATTCAAGTTAGAAAATTTTGGCATGAATCTTTGGCAGAAGAAGCAGCCCAGTCATTTTTTATATTGGGCTCTGCCTGCCATTAGTGATGCGATTCAATCATAAAATGGCTTGCTCCCCCAACACAAATACCATGCTGGAGCAGAAATGTGAAGCTGCTCTCATTACTACAGCTAAGTTAATTTTACAGCAAAGCAGTTTACTTTAGGACTTTTCCAGCAATCCAAGTCTAATTATGGAATTAATTTAAAGTGATTTTGTAATTAAATGTACCTGCTGAAAATATCTCGCAGGCTCAATAATTTAAAATGGTAGTGTAAAAATGTAATTAAAATGAAAAAGGCCAAATTAGGCTGGGTCGCTCCTCCACGAGATTGCTGAAGGACGTTGCATTTCCAGGCTCAAATCGCCAGCTTCCTCCCCAAATTTCTGCCTTCCCAGCTACCACGGGGATTTAGCACTAAGAGTCATCTGAGAGATGTCCGAGTGGACCGCGGTGGGGGAAGGATTTGAAAAAAAAAAAAAAAAATATTACGCTGTTTCAAAATCATGCTGTACTTACATAGAGCTACTGCTCCCTAGCAGGGGCCGGGGTTAGGTTCCCTCCTCCCGGGGGTCCCCACGGTGGGTGCCGGAGGCTGCGGGCAGGGGTGGGCTGGGGGGAGTCACGGGGGAGAGGCACTTCGCTCCCCTTGATGAGCGCTGGGCGCAGGGGGAGGAAGTTTCCCCGCTCCCCCGGGCCGGGGCGGAGGGGGCGGCAGGGGAGGGGTGTAAGGGCAGGGGGTGGGGCTACTGGGAGTACTGGGAGGATCTGAAGGGC